>PVHX01003547.1:0-140582 GCA_004024805.1 Geosciurus inauris
CCACACAGCCCACTGTGCTCATGCAAGATGCAGGACAAGCAGAGAGTGCTGGGGACGTCACCTCACCTCCCCACACGGCAGCCCTCAATCAATGACTGTGGAGAGTTGATGGATAAAGAATCTGTTCCTTTGCTCCTCCAAGGGACATGGCCTACGCTGTCTTCTAGAATTCCCCAACAGGACTAAATCCTGGTTGCTCACAGGGTAAGTTGTTCAATAACAACCCCTTCACTGTTTTATTCCCTTCCTCGTCTGATTTCCCCACACCCTGACCAGTGTTTCCTTGAACTACCTCTCAGACACACCACTCACAATTGAATTCTTGTTCCAGTGCTGATTCTGGGAGAAGCCACCCTCAGACACTTGCCAACACTTGCCCACCCTTGTGTGGCAACCAGGACCTACCACTGACGTCCATACAACCTAAACACTTTCACCTGAGATTTCTATCAGGTACAAGCGAAGAATTAAGGACATTCTAGAATATAATCTAAGGCCATCAGCAAGGCCTCCAGTGCCCAGCAAGGTGGTAGCACAGGTGCCAGCTGCACAATCCAGCAGGCAGCCCTGGGGATGCCTTACCAGGCCACTCCGAGGTGACTTTGATCCATCTGATATGTTACAACAAATTTGTTTCTACTTACATTATCCAGAGGTGGATTAGCTTATCTGCATCGAAGGAGTCAACAAATACAAACCTCCACTCTTGCACACTGGTGTCTGCACTGGGTCCCTGTAGGGAACCAACAATTTTAGAGTCAGAATTTTATTTCTAAAAGCTTCGAGTTGAAAAAAACATTCGAGGCCATCCAGAACAGTCTTTTTCTTCTCAGATGAGAAACACTGAGTTCCAGCAAGGCTAAGGGAATGACTTAAGATCGCAGAGGCAGAGGCAACAGATAGATTTTTGACCATGGTGGTTGAGAATCAGGCACTTTGAAGGCAGGTACTGGGTCTGAGGCTCCATCCACTGCGTGTGTGATTGGGGGAATGTTACTTAAGTCCCCCGAGCTCCATTGCCTCAATATAAAGTTGATGATGAAGTGAGATGACCTACATCAACCCATTTAGCACAGCATTCACTAGGATGTATTTGACTCTAAATCACAGAAGAGCCAACTAAAGGTATCATTAAAAATCATGTATAGGGCTGGGGATGTGGCTCAGTGATTAAGTGCCCTTGGGTTCATTCCCCCATTCCAAAAAAAAAAAAAATTATGTATATGTAAAATTATATTTATGTCATATGTATATACATAATTTATTATTTCACAGAACAGGGAGCTCCAACGCTATTGAGCAGGGGTCTTAAATGTCACAGACCCAGATACTCTCCATCATTCTGTCTTGCCTCCTTAGATGGGTCTCCCTCGAGGGATGAAAGATGGCCAAAGATGCCCCAAGCAGCACGATCTAGGCAACAACTAGAGGAGAGCAGGAGGGCAGAATCTCCCCCTGAGAGACCATCTCTGTCAAGGAGAAATCTCTCCCAGAGCCTTCTCTGTCTCCTTGGCAGTTGGCATTGCATTCCCATTCCAATCCTTGGCAACAGGAATCCAGGAGCATGACTGGATTAGACCAAGGCAGCAAGCACCTCAGAGCTCTGGAATATAGTCACCAATCCTAGAAGACAAAAAGGCCTGGAGTCAACTGGGACATTAGGGTTCTGCCAGGGAGAAGGGGTTGGTGTGGAATGGCTACTGGGTGAGGAAGCAACAGTGTCAGCCATGGTCTCCAGGTATACAGAAGGTACTGAATAAATGCTAACTATTTTTATGTGGTGCACTGTTCTTTCTACTGTACGATTACAACTCCTTCTTTGGTTTAAGGCCACTTGTCCTCAAAAGGAGAAATTACTGGGAGCGTAAGTAACAGTTTCAACAGTCATTTTTACTTCACTGTAGAGAGAAATTCTGTAAAGGGGGAAGGAGGCTGTAGAGCTGGGGGGATAGATAGAAGAATAAGTAAAGAAGGGCAGAAGTAAGGACCTAGTACTGAACTAGAAGCAAACTTCACAGACACTCAATTTTGCCCGGGGCCTGCTCCCAGCTGGGGTTTAAAGAATGGATTTTACGCTTTTTACTGTTCTTATGTAATCCAAATTCCCACTCGCACCAAGAGACTTTTAAGCAGAGACCAAGTCAGAAAACAAATCCCTTTCTGGACGCTGCACCTCATACCACACATTGCTAAGGGCAGAGGCCTTGCTAATGTGTTTAGTCTGCCTCCAATTGGCCCATACAGCCAATGATCAGGACAGAAAATGACCAATCCAGACTTTCCAGGTTCTATTGCAAATGAAACTTGACCCTCAATGAACATCTTTCTCTTGTGCTTGATTTAATCTCAATGTTGTTTTGTTCAGCATGGCCCTAAGAGCAATAGGCTATTATATATGTGTATTATATGTGTGTGTGTGTCATATATATATCTATATATCTATATCTATATCTATATCTATCAATCTATCTATATATAGAGAGAGAGAGAGAGATCCATATGGCCTAGGTATATAGTAGACTATACCATCTAGGTTTGCGTATGTACACTCTAAGATGATTATACAACAAAAATCCCTAACAGCACATTCCTTAGATGTGTCTCCACCATTAAACAATGCACAATTATATCTAGCCGTGCTGCCCAGTGTCCCAGGAGACCTCTCCAGAGCTGTCCAGAAGGGCCTCAGAATCATGCCAGTCATGTGGGTGATAGACAAATTCCCAGACACCACACATGGGCAGCCTGGAGGGTCCCTGAGCTCCCATCTCCTCACAGCCAAAGTGGAAAAGAATAGTGTCATCCCAGCTGATAAGGGACACTTGGAATTATCAGAGAAAACCTAGGAGCTGCCATCCACTTTCCTGCCATCCACTAGCCTGCAACTTGAGAAAGCCAGGCAAGTTCTCCTGCCTTTGTGTGAAATAAGATCAATGTTACTTCTGAAAGGATGCTAGCCAAAATCACTATCCATAAAAAATGAATCAAAGTAGGACTAAAAAATTACCAAAGTGAGGACAATTCAACAGCAGATTACCTGAAGAAAACTTGGAAAAACCAACTCTTGGACAGGTTCTGTCCCAAACCTGAATGAAAGAATCCAGATGCTCAGCCACTGCCTTGCCCTTGGTAATCTTAGGAATAGGTGATGCAGACTCTGGTGGGGAGACTTGGGCACAAATCCCAATTCCTGTGGTCACCCGCCATGCAGCATTAGCCAGGCAATCTCACCATTCCCTCATTTCTATCACCTATGTGTCCAGGATTTCTGTGAGAATCCAATGAGACAATGTCCCTAAGGAGCCCAGTCTGGACTCAGCAGAATAAGTGCTAATGAAATAGAGGTCTGAATGCAGCTCTCATAATTTGGGCACAGTATGCTTAAATCTACTGTGAGCATCACCAAGCTAAGTGAGCTATTTCAGAAGTGAGAGTCAGGATTTGGTCAGATTGAGCCACTTGAACTTCACATCCTGGAGCCAGTGCTGGACATGCTTTTATCTAACCACAACACTATTGACATTTTGAACTGGGTGACTTTTTATTGTGGGGGCTGTCCTGTGCATTATGGGGTGTTTAGTAGCACCCTGGGTCTCTATACTAGTCTATTCTCTCCTAGCTGCAATAATTGAAAAATATCTCTAAGGACTGGGGTTGTAGCTCAGCGGTAGAGTGCTTGTCTAGCAAGTGTGAGACACTGGGTTCAATCCTCAGCACTGCATAATAAATAAATAAATAAAATAAAGATATCATCACCAGTTGAGAATCATTGGTCTAATAATTCACATTAATGTTCATAATGTGTTTCTTAAGCAAGATGAAAGAATTTCTGGCTAAAAATCACCTACCCTATTTCTGGTAAACTAAGAAAGCACAGTCATTTCATACATTTTACAAGCACTACATTCCAAGGGAAGAAAATGAACTGGGGAAATAATATTTGTACTTATTTGAAAAGACCACTCCATTGCATGCTAATACATCCTTAACTACTAATCTCTGCTTGACAAAATGGAGGAGGGGCCGTGCAGGAAATGAGGAGGTGTTATAACTTGGGCACAGGCTAAATGTTCACAGGAACCACTCACCCCTGGTTAAACCTTGTTTCTGGTCAGTAGCCCCCATGAGAGCCAGCAAACATGAGCAGCAGCCCTCTTTCAAAGCTATTTATCACTCTCTAGTTAAACATAACTAAGGCATTGTTCCAATTCTGAGAGGCCTGCATCTGCAGGGGGCCCTTTAAAAAGAAAAGAACTTCAAAGGATACTTGTGAGAGAATGAACGGAACCTCTCTCTTTCATGTCACCTTCAGTTGACCCAAGTTACCCAGGCTTACTAAGCATAATGTACCATCTCATTCTCACCCCCATTCAAAAAAAAGCAGGCCCTGGCCAGGCATGCTCACTGGCCCTTATCAGACCCCTCTGAGCCCTAGTGCCTGAAAAACATGCAGGACTGGTTCTTTCCAGGTGCCATACGGAGTCAAAGCAGGCAACCTCACATCAACCTCATGGGGACACCACAGAGCACCCTGGGAATTGGCTGGGAACCAGAAGGAAAAGGAAGCCAGAAAGAGAGGGACAGGACACGGACAAGAGAAAGAAGCCCAGAAGACAGGGGTTTTGTGGATCACAACACGCACTTTCTGGAAATGTCACCTTCTTTACTTGTCACCATAGCTTCAGAGGAGCTATTATTATACCAGCTTCATCAACAAGGAAACTTAAAGAAGTTTGGTCAGCTGAAGCTAAAGCTGGGTAGGTCCCACAGCAAAACCAAGCTCCTTGCCACCCCAAGGGCTCATGGCCCCAGCTGCACAGTCAAGTCATTTGAGAAACTTCAGAAAACAGCAGATGCCCAGGTATTAAGTGGGACTCCTGGCAGTGAAGTCAGGCATGTTATTCGTGTAAATCCCCCCAGGTGGTTTTAGTGGACATTCAGGATCTAGAAGCATGATCTAGATCTTCTGCCCTAAGGAACAGAAAAAAGAAGTGTGACAGAGGCCAATGCAGTGGGCCAGATGTCACCCTTGTTCAGTTAACCACCTCCAGAGCCACGCTGTGCTGTGGGAGCCTCCTCTCCCTATACCCCTACCCCAACAGTGAGCACTAAGAGACATCTACAATTTTAATGTGTGCTAAATAAAGTGCTTTAGGAAGACAAACCCTCAAAAACTGCATGTCATATGCCAGTAGAGACTGTCTTTGCATAATGACGTTTTCGCATCATCTGCACTACCTTCTCCCTTTATTCCTGTAGATCAACAATTCTCACACAGGATAAATGATCCCCCCTCGCCCCTTAGAGATGTTGGGCAATGTCTAAAAGCATCTTTGCTTCTCACGCCATGTAGGGAGAGGGAGGTACCACTGGCATCTAGTGGGTAGAAGCTAGGGATGCTGCTTAGCACCCCACGATGCCCAGGACAGCGCCTGCCACAATGAGTTATCCAGCCCTAGACGTCAATAATGAGGATGAGTCGATCGGCTGCAAAGAAACAATGGTCACCATCAGGTGGACACAAATCCTTGAATGTAAGCTTCCTCCAAATCAGAACCATATTCCTGACCTGGTGTACTTCAAAGAGTCCTAGAATCCTAGAGCAGGAAGAGAGTGAAGGGACAACTAGCCCAAGCTGGGTTTTTGAACAATCTTACACCAAAGCCACACAATGTTTATCAAAAATCTCATAATGCTTTGCAAATTAACCAAACAAAAAATGGTATTCCTTACTAAAAAGTCTTATTCATTGATTTAAGAAATATTTGTTAGGTGCCCAATATGTTCAGGGCATGGTGCCAAATTTCCCTGCTGAAATAGTTGCTCACCCTGGGAAACCACCTTGTATTTAAGTACAATATAAGATCCAGGTGAGATGCACAAACTGAGGACCCAGCAAAGTCATCCCTACTGGGTTAGGGAGGTTTTATTATTTTATGGTTCATTGGGTGACTTGGCAACCTAGAATCAGATCTATAAGAACCAAAGGAGACCCAACCATCAATGCCCTAGGGTCTGCACAGGGATCCAAGGGCAAGTGCCCAGTATTCTTCCCAGACTATCCAAAGCTGCCCTCTGTCCCCAACCTGGCTCAAGCTCCCAGCTGCCTCCCACTTTGGGCTAGTAACAGACATCAAGCTCCTACTACCCATCTAGGGAGCCTCCCTCACCTCCTCTCCAAGTTGCCACATTATTATGGACAAGAATAAGCACTCTATTGTAACTTGCCCCTGAAATGGAAACTGCTCAGGGGAAGAAATTGGGAACATTTTGTACTTTAAGGTCACAAAAAATTTAAAAGTCACTCTCCCTACTGGAGGTCTCATTTACACTGGTCAGAAAAACAACAAAATAAAAACCTGTCAAAAGGAGGGTGCAAGGGACAGGGAAATGCTGCAGAGGCAAACCCAGCGGGGGTGAGGAGGAAAGGGAGAGGAAACAACTGGCAGCCTCCACCTGGGAAAAACTCAGGCTCAAGTTTGGTGTTCTGGGTGCTGCATGATGCTGGAGAGGGATGGGAAGGTGGCTCCTCCTGTCCATCCCCTCAAATGCACCCAGTGCCTGAGGACCATTCCTCTACATACCCAGAAAGCCACCCACCCCATGTCTCTGCCCACCCCACAAAACTCTTGGGCATGACTGTGTGCCTGAGATCTAAAGTGGACAGCAGCCACACATGACAGGGTCGGTGATACCAGCACAAGCTCCCAGTGTCTCACCTGACTCTCTTTTGAGTGTTCAGAAGCTATTTCCTCAGGAAAGCCTCCTCCACCACCTGAGATTCATTCATTTGCTCAATAAATATTTATTGAATGAATATTTACTGAATGGCCCCCAAAGGTTAGGTGTCTTTAATCTCTCCTAGCTATTCCTTCTCCCTTTTAACACTGAATAATAATGGCAATTAATTAACAACTTACATAATTATTCCATCTGGTCTGTTCCTATAAGCCTTTCTAGAATGTTGAGCTACCTGAGAACAGGAGCCACATCAGCCTTGTGTGGTAACCTCCCATCCCTCCCCTGTTGGCCCCTGTTGGCACCCATGGGGTTCAGGACCTGGAATGAATGAGTAAAGAAGTGAATGAATAAACTTGGTCAGCACATCCAATAGAAATGCCGGCCACAAAGGCTAGCCATACATGGAAATTTAAATTTTCTAGAAGTCACAGATTTTTTAAAAAAGTAAAAAGGAGTGAAATTGTAAGATTACGTTTTATTTATTCCTTTGTACAGATACTCCTCAGCTTTTGATACAGTTACATCCCAATAAACTCAATGTAAACTGAAATTTTTGTTAGGACAACGGGTTGACTCAGGCCTGGATGTAGCTCAGTGGCAAAGTGTTTGCCTTGCATTCGCAAAGCCCCAAGTTCAACCCTCAGTTCCAAAAGAGAAAAAAAAGAACCTCACCAAAAAAACCTAATAAAATTAAAATAAAACCACCCTTTGCCAGGCATGGTGGCACACACCTATAATCCCAGTGGCTCAGAAGCCTGAGGCAGGAGTATCAAGAGTTCAAAGCCGTCTCAGCAAAAGCAAGGTGCTAAGCAACTCAGTGAAACCCTGTCTCTAAAGAAAACACAAAATAGGGCTGGAGATGTGGTTCAGAGGTCGAGTGCCCCCGAGTTCAATCCCTGCCCCACCCAAAATGCGTTGACTTTAACCTACCAAACGTCTTACTTAGCAACACAGCACACAGTGGAGTGTTGCTTGTCTCCCCTGGTGATCACAGGGCTGACTGGCACTGTGGCTCCCTGCCATGGCCCAGCCCAGGAAAAAGGTCCAAATTCAAAATTCCAAGTACAGTTTCTATTAAATGCATATCACTTTTGCAAAGTTGTAAAGTTGAATCACTAAATCAAGGACAGCTTATATCTAAAAATATCATTTCAACACTTAATATAAATACTGTAATTACAAAAAAAGACTTTTTGCATTCATTTTCTCATATTGAGTCTTTGAAACACAGTATGTATTTTACTCTTATAACATATCTCAATTTGGTCTGGCCACACTTCAAGTGCTCAGTGGCCACATGTGTCTGCCATAGTGGATAATACAAGTCTAAACTCCAGTAGGGCCTTCCTGGTGTGCTTGGTTTCTGGTAAGGAAGAAGAAAAATTATGCTGTTCCATATCAAGAGACTGATATCTGCTGAGCTAGACTGCCTGGCTCAAACCTGACTCTACCACTTAACACTTATGCAACTTGAGATAACTATGAATATCCTCTCCTTAAGTTCCTCTTCTATAAAGTGGAGATAATAGCAGTATATACATTATGTGAGATTGTATAAGAAACAAATGAGTTAAAAATGCATAAATTTCTTAAAATAATGTCTATGGTATAACTTTTCAATGATATCACCCATTAATATTTTTATATGTTTATATCATATGCAAATATTTATGTTCTACCTCCTGCCCCAAGAGATTGGAGGTAGCTCTAATTACAATACATTTCACTGATCAAGGCCAGCCTGGGCAGCAATATATTCTGCTGATAGAACAAAAGAAAAACCAGTATCTGTTTTAGAACTGAATTAACATACTCATTCATGGACACTGCACAACATATTTTAGCAAAGATGATTTATTATGAATATACAAATTGAACAGACTACCAAGAACTTTCAGATGTATATAGAGATGAGAATTTAGACTTTGCCAATGGCACATATTATCATTCATGAGAATGGAAAGTAGTACTTTAAATAAAACCATTTACAACTTTGTGCAGATTGTTTTCATGTATCTCTCGTTTGTGAAATTCAAGTTCCACTGTACAAGATACACAAGTTGTCTCTTTTCCAATCCAACCTGTATAGCAATTGACATTTACATTGGATTTCCTGCCTGGAGCATCAAGCCTACTCAAGAAAGCTGGGCACTCAGCAGGTTCCAGCCACAGCCTGATACTCTCCTTACCCCTGGCAGTTGTCAGCATGGCCCTAGGGCCACACCAGGGGAAGAGTATCAGTAGGTGTGGCATTGTTGACTGGAACAGCACTGGGCCTCCTCAGTTTCAGGGCATCCCCTACAAGCTGGGCCAGCTCCCACCCCATTCAAAATCCATGTCAGTCCAGACAGGGCCTCAGGGCCAGCACAGACCAAGGCAGACCTAACTTCCCAGACATTCTCTTGTCCAGGGCCCACAGAGTCAGCAATCCAGAGTTCTGGGCCTGAAATGGAGTGGACATGAATGGCAAATGATGTGTTATGCTTAGGCCTTTTTGAAAAACAATTACAAAATTTGGAAAAGATTAAAAAAAAAAAAAAAGGGCACTGGGTTCCCTGAAGCACTCCTGTTTATGTGCAAACATAAGTGACCAAGAGGGCCACAGTGGCTTGCAGAGAGATGAAAATGAACCAAAGGCCTCCATCTGCTGAAATGTACTCACTAGTTTCCCTAATAGTCAAAGGTAAGTATCCATTCACTTGGAAAATAGGAACACAGAGGAAAATAAATAGTAGCCTCTGGCATATTCAGACTCTGGGAACTTCATCGGCCATCCTCTCTGAACGTTGGCTTTCCCTCGTTCTCTCTCTCTTTGCTACTCAAATATGGCCTATGGATCAGAGCATCTTCACTGTCCAGGAACTTGTTAGAAATGCAGTATATTTAGCACCTTCCCAGGCCTACAGCATCAGACACAGCATTTCAGCAAGATGCCCAAGTGGACCATATGCACATTAAAGTTTGAAAAGTATTAGTTGTTTCTGTAATTCTATCAAAAATGTACCAGACAGGGTGGCTGACTGCCATAAGAATCAACCTCAAGATGTCAGTGGTTTAAAAGTGGTTTCTTCACAGTTCATATCACAATTGGATGCAGGTTAACAGAGAAGGGAGCTTTGGTCTCACAGAAATCCAGAACTTTTAAGTGTGTGGGAGGTTGTAGGAAAAATCTTCAAGGCACACTGGAACTCTTTCCTGCCCAGATCCCACTGGCCAGAACTCAATTAGGAGGCCACCTAGCCACAACCAGCCCAGTTGTATGTTCTAGAAGTGTGCCCTGGCAGAAGAGGGGGAGTGCAGATACTGACAACATGGGCACATGATGCTTCTCACTTTGTACTTCGTGTCTTAAACCTCTCCATCTCATCTTCCATTTGTCTCTGTTTTGGTGCTGTATCCTGGGTGATCTTTTTTGTTTTTTAATTGTACATGGACACAGTATCTTTATTTTGTTTATTTATTTTTACGTGGTGCTGAGGATCAAACCCAGTGCCTCACATGTGCGAGGCAAACGCTCTGCCACTGAGCCACAACCTCAGCCCCCTGGATGATCTTTTTAGCTCTATCCTCCAAAACACTAATTCTTTCTTAAATTCAGCCTAGACCAAGGTTGTCAAATGTTTTTATAAGGACTAGATAATAAATACTTCAGTTTGTGGGCCGCATGGTCTCTGTGGCAATCATCCAACTCCATGTTGTAACTCAACTGCATCCTAAAACAAAACATTAATGAATGAGTATGGCCATGTTACAATAAAACTTTATTTACAAAATGGGCAGCAACCACAGACGCCATAAATTGCTGATCCCTGGTCTAGCTCATTATTTAACCCAGCCCACTGATTTTGTTTTAATAACTGGTTTTTTTTTTTTTAATTTCTATTTCTTTTTCAAATCTGCCTGTTCTTTTTCATATGAATTCTAATTTTCCCTTTATTTATTTATTTGATTCTTTTAAACATACTTACTTTTTTAATAAATATTTATTTTTTAGTTGTAGGTGGACACAATATCTTTATTTTATTTTTATGTGGTGCTGAGGATCGAACCCAGTGCCTCCCGCTTGCTAGGCGAGCACGCTACCACTGCGCCACAACCCCAGCCCCTAAACATACTTATTTTTACATTATTTTCACATCATTCTCTCATCTGAGATTCCTTTAGAGGAATCTACCATTTTTTTTTTTTGGCTGCTGCTGACTCCAGTGCATTGTAATTTTTGTCTGTGAGCTCATCTTTTTTTTAAAATTTTTTTGTAGTTGTAGATGGACAGAATGTCTTTATTTATTTTTATGTGATGCTAAGGATTGAACCCAGTACCTTGCTCATGCTAGGCAAATGCTCTACCACTGAGCTACAGCCCCAGCCCCCTGTGAGCTCATCTTTAGTAGGAAGATTCTCACTAGTGTCTACATGTGTATTGTGTGTGAAGATGTTGTTATGGGGAGCTTTAAGGATGATCCTGCTTGGGTTTTCCACACCAATTGAATAATATAAGGATTCAAGATTCCGATTCCTATCCTATTTCCCCGGGCAACTGTCTTCCCCTCCATGCCATGTTGGATTGAAATGTGAATGGACCATTTAAAATTATAATGGAGACAATTCTTTTTCAACTCCTGGGGGTGTATTTGTTTGTTTTTGCAAGCTCAGTTCCAGTTTACCTCTACCTATTGAGGTTGTGACTTCAATTCCTGATCTCATGTGAGTGCAAAGGTGTTCATCTGTTCTGGAACTCTGGTTCCGGGCTACATGATATCTTTTCTTTCTCTCCCTACCCTCCACTCAGGTATTCCCTCTTTACTCTTGGCACTTACAGATTTGCTACTTGAAAATTTATCTAAGCAGTCAATTTTTTCAATATATTTTATCTGATATATTTAGATTTGAAGCAGGACAAGGGGATTTCCTGGAGCAGCTCAATTTGCCATCTTGCAAGAAGTCCCCATCCAGCCTGGTAAAGGAATATTAATGGCAAATGCTGAGCTCACATGTATCCTGAAAACCCACACTAAACAAAGCTAGAATTTTCTGAGAGAAGTCTCCACAGGAGGCTGAAGCTGACGGTAACATGGAACACTCCTTTGCCTGGAGATTAGGATTTGGGCCCTCATTATTCAGGTGTCCAATTGTAGCACTTGAATGTGTGTGGGGAGTCATCGAGGAACTAAATGGTTTTTCGATAATTGCAAACTTTCTTTCACATCTCTTTTTGCACTCAAATTTCCAGGTGTCTTGCAATAAGCATTCCTCAGATCATCACCTTGTAAGTGGCTTTTTAAAGGTATTAAGAAGGATCATGTTGGAGACTGATCCTATAGTCTACCACCTATCTAGAATCAAATATATAACAGGAGGGGAATAATGCTTTGGTATAGTAATGTCCTTTCCTGGGAGAATTTCCACTCCTATTAGTCATGTCCTATGGCAGATGAATTTCAGAGTCTTCTGCCTCATGTGACTTAATTAAGTACTGTTTTTAAGTGACCAGCTTGGCCCTACAACCCTCACACTCCACCTATTTCTACATAGAAAATGTGGATATCGTGAGGATAGTATTAGTCAGATTTTCATCCCTGAGACAAAATACCTGAGAAAAACAACTTAATGGAGAGAAGATTTCTTTTGCCTCACAGTTTCAGAGGTTCCAGTCTATGGTCAGCTGACTCCATTGCTGTGGGCCTTTGAGGCAGAGCATCATAGTGGAGAAGCTGTGGCGGAGCTAAGCTGTTCACTTCATGGCAACCAAGAAGCAGAGAGAGCGAGCCAGTTAGGGGCTGGTGACAAGATAAACTCTTCCAAACATTCTCCCTCCCGTGACCTACTTCCTCTGACTAGGCTCCACCTTCTACAGTTTCCACCACCACCTAATAACACCATAAAGTTGAGTCCATCAATGGATGAGATCACACATTGATGAGCTCAGAGCCCTTATGATCCAATCATTTCCTAAAATCCTCATCTCTGAACACAGCCACATTGGGAAACAAGCCTTCAACACATGAGCCTTTGGGGAACATTCCAGATCCAAGCCATAGAAAGGCTTCAGACAATCACTACAGACTTCAGCCAATAAGACTCTTATTTTTGAATCTGCATCATAGAGGACAGATGTAAAGGATATAACCTGAGTCTGTGGTTTCCTAGAAATGAAACTCAGATCTCTGCATTCCAAATATCCAATGAAATGACGGTGGAATGGGGAATTTTGTAAGTGCTTTCTAGAAAGTTAGCTTCCTCAAAGGTAGCAGAAGACTATTGTTTTGAAATGTTCCCTTTATTGTTTAAAGTAGGTTTTTTTATACCCGCCCCCAAATGTGAACAGGATATACAATAAACTAGAGTAATAGTTAAAACACTAGCCTAGGAATAGATAATTCTTGCTGTTTCCTTCTTTCCCTTCTCCCATCAATCTTGGCACCCATTCAGGCTGTCTGTTTTCTGTCCTTTCCTAGATGCATAGCAATTGGATGTGGAAATACTCAGGAAAATAGAAGCAATAGCTACAGCTAGCAACTGCCCAGATGAAAGATACACTTCTACTTGGAGGCAGTAGGACTTGCAACAAGAAAGATCAGGATCAAATTTCACCTTTTTTCTGTACAAAACTCTGGGCAAGTTACTGAGCTCTCTAAACCTTCGTTTCTTCACTTTATAATGTGGAAATAATGATACCTACATTGTAGGGTTGTTGAGGGGATTAAATGAAGATAAAATACACAATTAGCTTGGCACAGTACCCAACGATCCTTATTATTGTTCTTATTATCAATTTAAAAAATAAGGATAAGAAATTAACCAGGTATATACACTTGCAATATGGCTAAAGCATGAACTCTGGCTCACTGTTTTAAAACTGAGCTTTCCTGAGCCCTTGGGCTATGGAAAAGACTTCAGGTGCCACCTTCAAGGAATGTGGATGGCAGACAGCTGAGTCTCACTAGACCCCACCACAGACCAACTGGGGGAAGGTAGGGCAGGCTCTTGCTGCAGAAGCCTCCCATCTGGGGGAAGGAAAAACTTTATCTTGTGTTAGTCAGCTTTTGAGAAAAACAACTTAAAGGAGGAAAGACTTGTTTTGGCTCACAGCTTCCAAGGTTTTAGTCCATGGTGACTTGCATCCATTGATTCCAGGCCTGTGGTGTGGCAGAGGGGGTGGTGGAACAAAGCTCCTTATCTCATGGCAGCCAGCAAGGAGGGAAAGAGAGTAGATAGAGGTCAGGGACAAGATCTAGTCCCCAAGGGCACACCATCATGGACCCACTTACTTCAACTTGGTCCCACCTCCACGAATCCCTTAATGGATTAATCCACTGATCAAGTTAGAACACTCATGATCCAAACAATTCCCAAAACCCCACCTCTGAACATGGCTGCACCAGGGATCAAGCTCAACACATGAGCCTTGGAGGATTATTCCAGATCAAAACCATAACACTCATCCCAAAAAGAGTCTAAAAGTCATTGTTCAGTTTGTATGATCTTTTTGGCCAGATCATTTTGATGTCTAAATCAACATTTGCAATATTTTATCACAAAACAAGCACAATTTAAAGAGCACAATTATTTGCTTGTCATGATGACATTCTGTGTTCATACAGATAGTGCTGGGTCCTCAACTTCAACCCTCCTCATGGCTGGACCTATTCTGAAAGTACTGAATCTCTTTGAGCCTTAATTTCATCATCTAAAAAATGAGATAATAATGCTTATCTTATAGAAACATTGTGTATTTTATTAAATAAAACAAGTGACCGTGCTTGACCTAAAGTTGGTACTTGGTATTTCCTTAGGAGCAGGCACCGTGGCACACATCTGTAATCCCAGCAACTAGGGAGGCTGAGACAAGAGGATTGCAAGTTCAAAGCCAGTCTTAGCAACTTAGTGAGACAGTGTCTCAAATTTTTTAAAATTAAAGAACTGGGGAATTAGGTCAGTGGTAGAGCACACCTGAGTTCAAACTCCAATACCTAAATAAATATTTCCTGAGGAAAATACTATCTTATGCCTGTGTCTTATTAATGATATCACAATCTCATTTTTAGAGTCTTCTTTATATTAAGATGTTTGCTGATTCTGCTCTTTTGGGGCCCTTATAATAGAATGAGTAATTCCTCTTCAAAAACGCCCTCAAATATATGAGAGTGATCTCCAGAGCCTTCCCCACAATTTTTTTTTTTTAACAGCCAAATACTCCAAGTTCCTCTAACAAGATGTGTCCTCTACAAATTAACTAAGCCCAGAACCAATAGCACACCTGAGGCTCCAGAAGATCTCAAGTTGGGTTGTATAAAGTATGGACAAAATTAAACTCTTGCTTAGACTAATGCTTTCTTCATTGTATAAAATTCAAGGAACTTTCTCCATATCTTCTCTCCACTCCCAAAACTGATGGCAAATGCTGTTTTGTTTGAGGGAAGCTGTTTTAGGATTAATATGCTCCTGGCAGTTGAAATCCAGTTCTGAACCTTTGAGGTGACATTTATTGTGGTCTCCAGAAAGGTTCTATGGAGGTGAGAAGTGACAGCTGAGGGTGACAAATCAAATGCAGCTCAGTTTTAATTTAAGAGGCAACTATCATCAAGTCAGCATGGCTCAGTCATCAGCCACCTCTGGCAGCCTGTGATTTCTTATGTAAATGGTAAACAGTATGGTGAATGGAGACAATTTCTTCAACTGTGAGGATGAGCTGTCAACTTTTGTTGGCTCCTTGAACTTGACTTCATAAGCTGCTAGTAAAAGGAGAGTCAGAGTAACAAAACATTTTAGGACTAATCATAAGTGTAAAGCTTTTCTTGGAAATGATGCTATTTGTATAGCATGTTATACAGCACACCTTGTCTGCTTCGCCTGTTCAGGCTGTGAGCCGAGGGCTGGAAGAATCTAGCGTCGCCAGCCCCACACAGCAGCCAGAACCCTCACATGGTGGCTGAGTGCCAGAAATCTGGCTTGCTCAAGCTGAGATATGCTATGAGTGTCAAATAAAGCACACAGAATTTCAAAGATTTCACACGAGAAATTATAAAAGATCCAATTAAAATCTTTTCTGATAGGGCTCAATGGTAGAGCAACTTGCTTAGCATGTATGAGGCCCTGAATTCCATCTCCATCACTGCAAGAGGAAAAAAAACCTGGTGTCTATTTTAGAGATAAGGCCTTTAAGAAGGTGACTTCAGTTAAATGAGGCTGGAAGGATGGAACCCTGATCTGAAAGGAGAGAGGCCCTGGGAGAAATGGAAGATATACCAGAGCTCTTGCTCCTGGACATGCAAGGACATAGTGAGAGGATGGGTATCTGCCAGCCAAGAGGGCAGCCTTCACCAAGAACCAGACCCTAGAACCTTGACATTAGACTTCCAGCCTCCAAAACTGAAGAAAATAAATGCCTGTTGTTTAAGCCACCCAGTTTATAACATTTGCTTACAGCAGCCCAAAGAGACTGATAGTAAACATCACCTGGGAGTTGTGATGGATCCCGTGCCTGGATCCATTTCCTGAAAGATGCTGATTGTATGGATCTCGTCACTGGAAAAGAAAAGGTCTCAAAGAATTCCCAGATAAAGGAAGAACTCAACACAGGACAAGTAGGACATGAGTCAGTAGAGGCACAGAGATTTACTTAGGAAATCAAGGAATACACATTCAAGAAACAATGCAGTCCATCTCGAGAGTGAGTTCCCAGCTCCTCTTTTAGGTGAGGGGTGAGCATGGGAAGATAATGTAGAAATGACATCGGTCTGGGATCACAAGAGGGTCTATGGCAGTCTGGTCATTCTCAGGATCCCCAACATGGTCTCCATTATCTGATCTGGAAGATAATATGGAAAAGTTTCCTAAATTATAGGTTTCTTAAAATATCACCTCTCTCTCAATCTATTATATGGGCTAATTAACAGTGTACAAGGTAATTTTCATAATTGGATGAATTTACTGTAACTTTAAGATTTACAAATTCCCAGAAATTTTCGAGTAATAGTCCTGGGAAAAGAATTAACTACGGGAATGACAGGCCTGCAAAATTATATGGAACTCTAAATTAAAATTATAGTTCCTTTTCCTTCCTTGTCTTCTTTCTACCAACTTTATTTCTTCTACCCTACTTCAATCTAGGATAGGCCAGAATTTTGCTTATTTTAAAATAAGCATTCCAGATCCTATATCCATGGACCATACCTTGAGATACCCTAGACTAAAACAATTATCTCAATTCCTGTTGGCTCTCTTGCAGCCTGAGTTGGGAGCCATGAAGTGAACCCCTAATTCTGCCACTCCAGCAGTGGTAGTCAATTAGGTTGATCGTGAGTGCCCCCTTTTGGTAAAGCATTTTTGAACATGCAACCTGCCAAATAGATACAGCATGCAAATGCCCCTTATATGACTTATGATGGGATTATATGTAGATGAACCTATCATAAATTCAAAATATCATAAAGTTGAAAGCAATCATAAAGTTGAAAAGCAACCTAATCTACCAAAAGTCAGAGCTTATCAACATAGTGCACTGGAGTGTGTCAGTTGTATCCCCTGGTGATCACAGGGCCAACTAGGAGCCACAGCTCATTGCCACTGCCCAGCATCACCAGAGAATATGATCCTGCCCATCTCTATCCTGGGGAAAGAGCTAATTCAAAACCTGAAGTACCATTTCTGTGAACATATACCATTGTAAAATCCAAATATTATAAGTCAAACCATCATAAGTAAACAACTCTCTTATTGATAAATTATATGTGCCCAACTATAAGTTATATGCTGAATGTTAGTAAAGTTTTTTTTCTAAAAGAAAACAAGTTATGCTATTTTCTTTCTGGACCCCAATTGGTCATCTTTAGCCTAGGGAGGACTCTCACTGAACAACAAATAATGCCTGCCTTTTTGTGCTGTTCCCACCCTCCCTCTCTGCACTCAGAAAAAGACTATTTATTCTCGGGATGCAGCTCATAATTTTCCTCTGTGCAGCTCTTCTCCCCCCCACCTCCCACAGGTGAAGTTGATCCCTGCACCCCTTTCCTTTGCAACACTCTCTACTGTTACTGCTATTGACATATCATAATTGCAAATATTGGCTTAACCTGATGGCTCCTTAAACACATGGACTGTGCCTTGTTTTCCTTGTGCTTTGCACATAGAATCATGTATTTTTTTAATGTTGGTAAAATGAGCAAACCAATGAATGAAAGTACAACTAATCAGTACTTTCAGCAAGTCATTGCCCTTTTCTGCAGAAGCAGAATCACCTTAGTGCCTCATCAGAAATCAACTACACAAAAGTATGCAATGCAAAAAGCTATTCAAGGGCACACGAGGTTTGACTTTTTTTACAAAACATACCTAATTCCCACCTGACCTGAGGATGAAAGCTAAGTGCACAGCCTAAATAACCAAGAGCAGGAGGAAGAATTCTTTTTTACTGTCCCTTTTTAATTGTGTAATTGTCTTCAGGTCAGGATCCTCCCAGCAAAGTAAGAATGGATGGTTTGTGTGAGGTCTCGGTGCATCTTTGTGGGGTGAGACAAGGATGGATGGGGAATAGGAGAGCTTTCAAGAGCAGTACAATTTGTCATCTATATCCAGGTCTACACTGCACAAAAGGAAGAATTCACTGGTCTAAGCTCCAGAAATTTTGTGGCCGTCAATATTACCTTTTGGATGAATGGGTCTGGCTTGGAGTGTGTAACAGCAAGGGTCTCCTTTGTGAAGTGCATAGTGCCTCATTTCTTAGTTTGTATTCCGTGTTCCTTCAAGTACACCTTGGTCTGTGCCTGAGCTTCTCCTCTGGGTGAGTTATAACAGGCCACCCTGCAGAGGAAAATTCACTGGGCGCTCCCTTACATGTGGTAGGGTCTGGACTAATGAATGATTACCTTGTCACCTGCCTGTTTACACAGGAGCTTTCCCTTTCAGCAAGAACCTGAAAGAAACTAAGTTGTCCATAATCGGTTTATTTTCTCAGATCCACTTAAAAGGATTGGCCCTGTGATACATTGGAAAGCAAAATACAAGTCTATGAATCATTTGTTCCAGGTGATTAGCAAATAACATTAAGAAGTTGAAAAGTTTCTATATTATTCCCTTGACAAGAGGGTTGCCAGATTTAGTAAATCAAAATATAGGATGCCCAGGTAAATCTGAATTTCAGATAGATAAGTAATCATTTTTTGGTATAAGTATGTCCCAAATACTGTATGCACCCTGCATTTTATCCTGCAACCCTACCTCTGAAGAAAAAGGCTTTGCATAATTCTCATGGGGACAATTTATCTTTGTGGCCTTTTGGAAATGAGGTATATATGTTAATAAAACCAAAAATCTGAGAACTGAAATAACTCAATTCTCTTCTACTTCACTTGTTTATTCCTTCATCAAGTTTTCATCACAAATATTCTTTGCACATCTACTACATACCTGGTACCAGGTTCATTGCTGGGGAAACAGAAGTGCTGGGGAAAAACATGGTCCCTGACGTGTCAGAGCTTATCATGTGGCCAGGCACTCCTTAACCTCTTGCTTCATTTCCACCTCACAGAATGCAGTGTTGCTCCTGTTGGGACTGTGTGTTGCACAGTGTGGTCTATGCTAATAGATATTATATCAAAGCAGTTTTTCAAGGCCAAAATATATAATGCTGAGTTTAAGTTAGCATTTTATGGTAAGCCTCTTCAATGTTTTAAAGTGCTGATAATCCTTATGGTCTCCAAATGATGTTTTATCCCAGAACTGTCCCTTGGAGCCACTCTAAGGACTAGTGTTTTGTTAAACACACTTTGGGAAATGCTGCCCTGAGCTGAATCCTAAAATTCTTCATAAATATGGCATTATATAATTCTGCATTTGCTTTCTTTCCCATCTCTGCCTCAGATCTCCTTCATCCTAAAAGATTCAGCCCAAATGTTCCCTCTTCTGTGAGGTCTTCCAACTTCTCACATCCCTTCCTGTCCCCAAGCACATGCAGCACAGAGAGAGATCAACACTTCTACATCCCAGCACTGGGCCTGGCCCATCTGAGTCATGTCAATAAATCTACTTTATGAATGAATAAGTGAATTAACATGAACTGCCAACAGACTTACCCAGTCCCCTGGCTCCCCAGCACGCTTATTGTTGTGACATAATTATTTCTCCCATATCTACTTCCTATTTATACTAGGAATATTTTGAAGACAGCAAACAAATTATTAATATTTCAATGCCTAATAAATAAGCACAGTCTGGCACATAACTTTCTCTTTGTAAACAACATATCACATTTTTTACATTGTACTCTATACCAAACACCCACATGGATTATTGCATTTGATCTCTGCAACAATCTCCTGACACATATTGCAGAAGATACTGTGGACTGACTTGCACAACTTCTATGCTGGAAAGCTGAAGGCTGTGTTTTGCAGATGCCTTTGGAACCCATATTTTGCATAGAAGTTGGGTTTCACCAGTCATGGGTTTAAAGTCATAAGTGTTTAAGCTTGAGTTCAAGAAGGTGGAAGTGAGGCAAAGGCTTCTGACCCCTTTGGAAGATCTGTTCTGGCAAATAAGGATGGGGTAAGTCAAGTTTTTCTGCAGCAGAACTGTAATCTTCTCCAGCTTCCTGGGCATGACATTTCAATTGTTTGGCAGCATGACATTTCAATTGTGCTTCTTGATCCCAACAATTTCCCTGGTGGTGGCTTCAGAGGAAATAGCTCCCCGGTAGGTCAGTTCTGTGAGGGGGAATCATTCCAAGAGGTCACACCAGTGATTACTCCTTCAGCCCTTCCAACAATTGCACAAGGACATCAATCCCTATATTAAATCCCTTTCTGCTAACACACCTAGAAGGGTGTCTGTTTCTTATACTGAATCCTGGTGGAGACAGGAATTGCTATCATTACCCCCATTCTCTAGAAGAGAAATCCAAGGTACAGACCAATTTCCACAAGAACACAAGATATTAAGTAGCAGAGCCAAGATTTGAATCCAAAGGCTAGACTTCTCAACCAGATTACACAGTGCAGAGCTGGAATTAGAGTTCAAGAAAAATCTGACTTCATTTATCAGTCAACAGCTATTTAAGACTTCTAGTAAAATGTAAAACTAGTTATATAAATCATTATGCAGAATTAAAATAGTCGTATGAAACAATGATAAAAGAATAATATATAGCTCTATGTTGATAAACTTAAAAGCCTGCATAAAGTGAAAATTTTTCTAGGAAATATTTTATCAAAATTCAAACAAGTGGTACAGGAAAAAATGACCAGTAGTTTTGACATAAATTATAAAGGTTGCAAATTAGTGCACTCAAAAAAACCCACCTGGTCTAGATGGATCTATGGATGAATTCTTTTGAATTTTCAAGTAACTAACAATTCCAGTGTAACCTGTTTCAGAGCATGGAGAAAGTAAAGCTTCTCAATTCATTTTAGAATATCTGAATACCACTGACTTTTAGCAAAGAGAATGTCAATACATTAAAAGACAATTAGTATGTATTATTTCAAGATTATAAAAATTCAGTATTGAGAAGTCTGTTCATGTAAGTCCCCATAATAGGCCAAAAGAGAAAAGCCATGTGATCACATAAACAGAGGCTTAAAAAGGAAGTTAACAAAATTTAATACTCATTCCTCATAAAGACTCTTAATGAGGTAGTATGATATGAGTATAGTAATATGTGGTTATATCTATAAAATAATATTTAGAGATTAAAGATAGATAAATATGTAGATATCAAAAGAGCCAGTTCAATACCTTAAGAGTGAATTATCATATAAATATTTCTGCCAAAATTAGAAAGAAGGAAAATTGTCCACTGTTCCTGCTATTATCTAACAATGTTGTGGTGTCTATGAAGTTAGACAAGAAGACAGATACAAGTTTTAGCGACCACAAAGTTCTCTACAAGTGTCAGCTATTGTTCTAGTAGATACCTCTATGGAACCAGCATGAAACTTATAAAAGTCTTAAATTACCTGATCCTCCTCCTCCAGATTGTCATCTTCTGCCTATACCTGTCAATAGCCGCATAATTGATACAACAATGAAATGAAGAATGTTGATACTCATTATTTCTCCATGCTGTTAGCCCAACCCACCTGCAGCCCATATGCTCCAAGACCAGTTCCTCCATGTTTCCCTGGGATGTCAGATGTCCCCACATGATGGCAGCCAGTCACTTGCAGTAACTCCCTGTTCCTGCCCTCAGGACTAAACTCTGTCTAGGCAGGTAGATAAATGCATCCCTACCAGGGCCTTGGTAAGGACCATTGGGTTGAAGCAGGTCCCACCCCAGGAACATGTTTTGGAACATACCATCTTTCCGAAGACAGGAGTGACACTGATAAAGGGAATTTCAGATAATAGTGACAGATACATGGTATATATTATGGTTTAGATATGAGGTATGCCCCAAAAGCTCACATGTGAGATAATACAAGAAGGTTTAGAGGTGCAACAATTGGTTATGAGAGCCTTAACCCAGTCAGCGAATTAATTCCCTAATAGGGATTAACTGAGTGGTAACTGAAGGCAGGCAGGGTGTGGCTGGAGGAGGTGGGTCATTGGGGGCATGCCTTTAGGGTATATATTTCGCCCTGGCAAGTAGAGTCTCTCTCTCTGTGCTTCCTGGTGCAATGTTCCCCACTGCTTTCTTTCACCACACCCTTCCACCATGATGCTCTGCCTTGCGTGGAGCCCTGAGAAATGGAACCAGCTGTCTATGGACTGAGACCTCTGAAACCATGAGCCCCCAAATAAAGTTTTTCTCCTTAAAATTGTTCTTGTTCTTTCTTTTAATCACAGCAGCAAAGGAGCTGACTAAAACAGTATGCTAGGGAAGGAATTTCTGCACTACCTAGGTCCTTCAAATGCTATAGTTACTACCACTACCTATGTTTCAAGTCTGTCTTCTGACTGGGGTGGTGTTGTTGGTCATTTATTAATATTACATCCTGTGCCTGCATCCAAAATGGAAGTAACTAGCAATAAAAATCCCTAAAATTAAATATCACGGGAGTGCTGAGCTTCCTGAAAATGAACGCAGAAAACAATACAGCACACTAGGTAGCTCGCTTCTCACAAGCAGCAAAGACTTTCCTGGCCTTAAATTCCAGTGCACACATACATACATATACACACACATTACAGTCTCCAAGTGCTCCTTCAGAACTGTCCCATGCAAAGTTATGGCAGACCACTTGCCCAGCATGCACGAGCCCCGAGTTTGATCCCCAGTAATGCAAAAAAGAGAAAAAAATCTGCAACAGAGTAAAAGACTCTGCCCACACATTCAAGCCCTTCCACTGCTTTTATTAGGTGATACCTCTCTGGGGAGGCGGGTACTGGCATAGTGCAAAGATAAAAGAAGCGAGAAGATAAAAACTAGCTAAGCTTGGACAATGGGAAAGGCTTACTTAGTTCATAAGTGAAAAGCACTGTAGATCCTGAACACAGGCTCTGTACAAAATGTTCCTCATCATTGTTCCTCAGTGTAAATAGGTGGCTTGTTCTCATTTCTTCTGTGTTGGAGCTAGTGAGATACAATAGCAAAATTCCAAGACAACATTAAATTACTATTGCCTCTTATAAGAAAGCAGCATTTTTCTTTTGGGAGCTATGCACCACCATTTTCCTTATTTATTACTGATGCAACATCAAACTGTGAACTTTTGCAAGGCTGGAAATAATTCACGCAGCCAATCTTCTTTAACGAATCATCTCTCCCTGTCAGGAAGTATAAGGTAAGGGACACTGGTGATGCTTATGAAAAAATAACAGCATTTATAAGAACCCATTAGGCTCCATGCTATCTTTGGTATAGCTAAGGAAACTTCAACTGTATTTAATGATCTTTCCAACCAACATTCTCACTGAAACAGGCAGGGCCTGCCACAACCACTTTACGACGTAAGTTCTCAAACATTGTGTTCGCAGAAACCCTTCATACTTTTGAAAGATTATGAAGGACCTGAAAGAACCTTTGTGTAACAGTATTACAAGAATACTTGCCCTATTAGAAATGAAAAATGAAAAAAAATAAGTATGTATTCATTAATCTTATCTTTTTAAAAAGCAGACTGGGGATGCAGCTCAGTGGCAGAGTACTTCTCTAGCATGTACAAGGCCCTTGGTTCAATCCCCGACACTGCAAAAAAATAAACAATTTAAATTTTAAATGTTAGAAAACTCTTACATGTTAACATTTTTGTTAAAAAAAAACAAAAACAAAAAAACTCTACATTTTCCAAAACAATTAGTGGGAAGAGTGGAATTTTTACATTTTTGGCATTATCTCATTTGGGCCTGGCTTCATAGATGATTGCTGGGCTCTCTCATATCTACTTCTGTACACAACCTGTTCTGATATCACGAAATGCAGAATCTGGATGATCCCACTGCACACTCAGGAGAGAACTGGAAATGAAAAAGGTAAATAGTGTCAGTGTTAAGATAGTTCTGAGCCAGGGACGGTGGTGCATGCCTGTAATCCCAGCACTTTGGGAGGCTGAGACAGGAGAATCCCAACTGCAAACCAGCCTCAGCAATGGTGAGGCTCTAAGCAACTCAGTGAGACCCTGTCTCTGAATAAAACACAAAATAGCACTGGGGATGTAGCTCAGTGGTTGAGTGCCCCTGAGTTCAATCCCTGGTACCAAAAAAAAAAAAAAAGATAATTCTTACCTTACATTCCACTGAGAATGTCCCAGGGAATACTGGGATTCCTGCAATACACTTTGAGATCTGATTTTTAATAAGACTGACTCCCATAAAAGGAAAATTAAGTTTATTATTCTAAGGAGTTTACTATTTATTTTGCAGTAAGGGAGACATATTGCGTTACTGCTCAAAATATTCACTGCCTCTCTTACCATTTTCTTTTTGCCGGGTTCTGTCTACAAAGACACTCCCTATGCTCTTCCGACCTCATTGTATTTGACCATCTGGCCCAGTGTTGTCAATGAAATGAGAGTGGAAGTAACATGTGCTACTTCTGTGCAGAAGCTTTAAGAGCCACTGCATAGTTCCTGCATTCTTCTTCTTTCCCATGAGAAGGGAGAGTACTAGCAGTCTGAACATGTAACATGGAATACACATAAGTAGTAATTCACTGAGATTTTGGAGCCATTTTTCACTGCAGCATAATTTAGCCTATGTTGGTAGATTCAGGTGGGATAAAATAAATACCAAAAAAAATCCTTAAACATTAAAGAAAATATAGTAATAATTATTCCCATGTGTTTAAGAACAGAAATCAAGTGGTAATCTATGTCCCTTTCCTCAATTTTTTCAGCAAATGTTTAATTAAATGTAGCAAGTACTATGGATGTAAGCTCTGTGCTTTCAATGCATCAAATATTCAAGAATGAAGACAATCTCAACATGGAAGTAAGTGGTGGGAAGCCTGGGCTTTGACATTAGGCCTAGATCAGAAGTCTACTTCCACTGCTTACACTTGTATGATCTTGGGTGTGTTTCTCAAAACTATTATTCTCACGTGTAAAATGGGGCTAGAATACCTTCTCAGTTTTTTATTGCCAGGACAAAATACCTGAGAACACCTTAGAGGAGGAAAGATTTATTTTGGCTCAAGACTTCAGAGATTTCAGTCCCTGGTTGGCAGCTCCATTCCTTTGGACCTGAAGTGAGGTGGTCATCATGGTGGAAGGGTATGGCAGAGGAAACTGCTCGCCTCGTATCAGCCAGGAAGCAGAGAGAGAGAGGAAGAGATTGGGGACAATATGGACCCTTCCAGGGCATGCTCCCAATGTTCTACTTCCTCCAACCTGGCCAATCACCTATAGTTTCCACCCCCTTCTAATAATGCCATCAAATATGAATCCATCAGTGGATCAGACCACTGATGAAGTCAGAGCCCTTGTGATACGATCCTTTCTTTAGCTCCCCGCCTCTGAACACTGCTGCCCTGGGGACCAAGTCTCTAACACAGGAGGTGGGAGATGCTTCACACCTAAACCAGGATATACCTACTTTAGGTAATTTGGGGAAGTTAATAAAATGATTATATAAAAGAGTTAGCAGATAGCCTAAAAGGCTCTCTTCCTCCGTCTCCCCAGCTCCCTTGAGAGTTGTGACTCTAAGTTTAGCTCTATCTAGTGTGTTTCTTGGTTACTTTTCTAAAATTTCATCTTTCCAAAATGAAAGATTATAGATACACATACATTCACACACACACAGTCTTTCACTTAACAAAACATTACATGTTATTACTATCCCTGATTTATAAATGGAATAAGCAGTGAGATTAAATAACTTCCCAAGGTCATATTTTAACACATATATGCCTACCTCCTTTTCAGTGATTGATAGTATTCAACAGTATTGATAGAATTTTCTGAACCATCTCCTTTTTGATGGACGTTTTCAAGTTGCATTGATGGTTTACCTTCACAAAAAAGAAACATCCTTATACAAACATCTTTATATATTACCAAGTATAACTACATTTGTAGGATAAATTTTTAGAATTGGATTGCTAGGTCAAAGAGCACAGCAATTTAAATTCCGACGGGTACTATGAAATCTGCCTTTCAGAAAGTCTTTGCTGATACCTTGGAGTATGAACATCCCCTTTCCCCAGAACTTCAACTATACTAGCCCCATAACCTTAAGTGGCTTGTGCCTGGATCAGTGTTTACCAAACCAGTCCCCTTTGGCACTGTTTTGGCAAAGCTGCTATGCAAAATACCCTCTTTTTGTTGTCCCTGATGGGTTAATGACCTCTGCTTTCACACACAGTGCATTTGAGGATTCTGGCTTTATTTTGCTCAGAACTACACAAGAATAATTCATCTGCCTCAAAAGTAACTTGTATATTGATCCAGAAACATTGCAGAAGTGTAGCTTTTTCATTGATTATTTGATAATGGGTCATTTCATTTTTATCTACTCCGATTTCTAACTCAGATTTAAAACAAAAAACAAAAAAAAGCAGGTAAGCCTGAGCACATAATTCATCTCAGTAAAAAGCATTTGGCCTGCCAATTCACATTAGCTCAAAGAGTGACCCTACAAACCTCCAAGTCATTCAGAACAATGTGTTCCAGAGATACTCTTCCAACCTGTCTTACTCTTGTTTAATATTTGGGCCAAACACTAAAGGAGTATTTAGTTTAAAGTAAATTGCATCTCATACTTTCTTGGAATGAAGCAAAAGCAAATCTAAAACATCTTTCAATGGAGTGAGCCCACGCTGACAAGAACGCTTGTAATCACTTCCACTGTGTGTGCTTAGCCAATTTACAGCTACAGTCATTGCATTAATAACGATCAGCTGGGACTCACAAAGGCCTAATACCCAGGGCTCCATTCTGGGGCTGCTGGCTCATATTTAAATATTTATTGATGATAATTGGGTGACAGATAGGAATGAGCTCCGCCGGAAATAAATTCAATCTGCTTGCTCAGGCCCAAACCAAATCCTAGCCAAGATTCATCCTCGGCCACAGAGATATAGAACTAAAAGATATTGGGGAGAAAAGCCCTTTAAAGAGATGTGAAAACTAAGAAATTGAGTTTCATACTAGTCATTTGGTTAAAGGACAACTCCTCCTTAAACGTCATTTCTGGTGTGTGTGTTTGCGTGTGTGTTTTACTAAATTGATAAAGAGAATAGAATTTAGAATGCAACACTTTGCTTTCCTGGATTTTGGATTTTCCTTCCTATTTCAAAAAAATATTTGAGTGCTACTGTGTGCCAAGCATTTAATCTGTCTAAAGAGCATTAAGATTTTAGGTTCAAGATCCAGGTTAGGCCACAACAACAAAAACTCCAAAATCCTAATAACTGAAAACCGCAAAGGTTTCTTTCATGCGCCACACCACAGATCCACCTCAGGCTGGCTGGATCACCATTACCAGTCAAGAAAGAAGGCTGATACAGAAGCAAGTTGCCACTTCAGAGGGGCAAAGAGTGCTCTGAAGAATTTTCATCAGCAAAGAAATGTTCTGGCCTGGAAATAGCACCAGGAACTGTAACCCAGCCTGTGTTGACCATGGGTCTTTCTTTCAATGCCTTCTCTGCTTCTCATCAACCATGTGAACTTGAAGAACTCACAAACTCCTGGAGGCTCAGACTCTTACTTATAAAATGGGAATAATACTATTTACTCAAGTTGCTCTGAAAAATAAATGAGTTGACAAATATAAAGACCCTAACACATACTATAAATGATAGGATTTTGACTTCTTTCCATGGTAAAAGACAAGACTTCCATGTAGCCCAGTGGGACATACATTTTTTGCTCACTTGTACTACATCAGACACAAAAATTCTTGAACATGTGTATTCAAGTACAGTGCATGCCTCGAGGCACATAGTGCCACATCCTGTGGTTTCTAACAGTTTGGTTTTGTGCATGGGGAATGCCATCTGAAAGTAATTAAAGAATTAACATGAAATTGTTCCACACTCAAGAAGGTGGAACAGACCCAACATTGCATCCCATAACACCTATGACAGTGCTCCACGTCACTGCTATGCCCTTCCTTTCCCATGTGTCAGGGAGAAGAAAGGACAATATATTGCACCTCAGGATAGCATCCTGGGCAGCAAGCCTTCAGACAAGGATCAGGCAATTTCAGAGGTTTCTGTCATTTCCATATGCAGTAATTAATTATACAATGTGTTTCTACATTCTCTGTGTTAGCTAAGGAAAATCTAGAAGATCAGGTAATCCATAATAATAGCCAACATTTACTGAGAACCTACCCTGTGCACATATGAAAGAGGCTCCTTATACTTGCCAAGGATTGTCTCATTTAATCCTCACACTAATCCTGAAAATAGGTAACATTATTATTCCATTTTCAGATGAGAGAACAGAGGTACCATGAGGTGTATAGAATCTTGTTAAGGTCTCCTGTACAGTGAGTGGCAGAGTTAAGACTTGACTTGACCCAGGCTATTTTATTTTATTATTTTTATTTTTATTTTTTTTTGGTACCAGGGATTGAAATCAGGGGTACTCAACCACTGAGCCACATCCCCAGCCCTATTTTGTGTTTTATGTAGAGACAGGGTCTGAGTTGCTTAGCGCCTCACCATTGCTGAGGCTGGCTTTGAACTCGGGATTCTCCTATCTCAGCCTCCCAAAGTGCTGGGATTACAGGTGTGCACCACCGTGACCAGCTCAGGCTATTTTATTTTGGATCCCCTATTCTTAGCATTATGGATCTGATGTATAGTCATTGTTTTGAAATCCTACATATCAGAAAAAGAGGATAGGGGCTTGACACAATTTCTCCATAGTTTAAAGGACTATGCTAAAAAATGTAGGTTCATTCAAACATACTGTTTTATTCTTGTCCATGATTACACCCAGCATCTCCCTAGCACCAAACAATTAAGTCCTTCAGCATGTAAAGAAAGATAAGAATGAGGAAGATTCTAACAAAGAATTTGATTTGATATCTACTGAATGAATGACAAATTCACTACCACTAATTGAAAATGGCAGTCAATGGCACCTCCTTCGTAAATGAAATCCATTATTTCAACTTTGTTGAACCTTAACACAGGATATTCAGATTCTGCATGTTGAACCACTGCGCCATTGCCTTATACACCAGGGAAGACAGGTTGGAATAGAGTTTTATGGAAGGAGACCCCACAGATGGAGCAGTGGACTCCCTTAGGCCTGACAGGTAGTGTTATGGGAACAATAAATTGGAGAGAAGATTTAGTACTTATTATTCTAATACATACTTAAGGCAAATTTTAAAATTCCATATGAACTTTCAGGTAGGGCCAAGTGGCTTATACTAACCCCAAGATATTAGAGCTAAAACTGTCAGACAAAACAAATTTCTCTCCAGATAAAAACAGCATTTCATGTAATCCTGTGTATTCTAATGGCACAACCAATTAGCAATCACTCAGCCATAAATTAATAATACTTACTGGATGCCCCTTCCCAATTTCTTAGAAATAGTTGGAATTTATGGGATGTGATTTATGATACTAAGCCCATAAGCCATTTACAAGCCCTTATTCTTTTGTCTTTCACATGACAATGTGGATTGCAGCTAACAATTTTTGTGATCACAAAGAATGATCACATTGCTGAATGGGGGCTGTAAGGTTAATAGCAGCTGACCAAGGTACGTTAGTACATCGACCATTTTCTGTTGCTATGACACAATACCTGAGACTGTATACTTTAGAGAGAAGATAAATTTATTTAGCTCAGTTTTGGAGGATGAAAGTCCAAAATCAGGCATCTGCCTCTGTTTGGTCCTTTGTGAGGGCTCCCCTGACTGCATCATATCATGACAGATGTATTTCATGGTGGGAGCATGCGCAAGAGGAAGAGATCACATGTTGAGACAGGACTAGAATCCCTGGGAGGGTTTCTTGCTCTTTTATAACCAATCCTCACTAAAATTAATGCATCCCATGAGACCACTACTAATCCCTTCTGAGGATAGCTCCCGCAATAACCAAATCATCTTCTACTAAGACTCACCTTTTTTTTTTTTTAAGGATTTTCTTGAATTTGTTCTAATTAGTTATATATGACAGCAGAATGCATTTCAACTCATTATACACAGAGCACAGCTTCTCATTTCTCTGGCTGTACATGATGCAGAGTCATACCGTTCATACAATCATACAAGCCTCACCTTTTAAATGCTTTTCACATTGCCACATTAGGGCCTAAGCTGCCAGTACATTAACTTTTGGGGGATAATCTCAGACCACATTCAAACCATAGCTAGTATCCCATATAGGACTTTGTCAGTCAACAACCTTCAGATCACACACACACTCCACCCACTGTCCACACGTCCTTAGTAGTGCTTGTAGAGAAAGACAAAGCCAGCACTGTTGGAGAATGGTCCATGGGATTCATTAGCAATGGAGATTAGAAACACGGGCACACAGAATTCATGGGGGAAGTGGAAGTTAATCCAAACTCATATGCTCTAAAACAATTATGTGATAGTCAACAAAGTTATCAATGACCTTCAAGTCAACTGGAATAGACCAACAAAGGGTCAAGGTAACCAAAAGGAAGCCCCTTTGGCTTTTTGACTGTCAAGGAGCCTTGATTCAGAAATGGTGGAAGAACTTCTGCTGGAGCTCTAAGCACAGTTATAGCTCCCAAGAAGTCTTCCTCACACTTTTGAGTTTTTCTGAGCTAAGTCATGGAGGCCATGTAGAAATGGTACCTGGTGCCACCACTACACATACTATGGCCATTATAGTGGAGTAAGTTGTTACTTCCCTCCAGGCAGGAACTAACACTGACCATCAAATGCTTTGTATAGAGGCTATAGCACCTGTACCTCTGATACCCAAACATGTTTGTCAAACCAGTGTCATATATGTGAGTCTTAATATCATGATCTGGACAGTAACTACCACATTTCCAGCTATCATAGTAGTTCTCCACTTTTCTGTCAGAGTTCATGGAGGAGCTTGTAGACCACAAGGGAAAGGAGGAAAGAAAAGAGGGTGGAGCATCTATCCCACCTTTACAACCAGGACTTCCACACTATTACTTAAATACAACAAGGCTATGGTTCTTCACTTGAAGAGACAGCCACAGACAACCACTGCTCTAGAAGATAGCCAGATTATTAGAAAAATAAAATTTATATTTAGTGGGCCTTGGAAATGCCCTTCCAGAGTAAGGTATTTTCCTTTCTTGACACAGAATATTAGTTACCCCTCAGCACTCCAGCAATCCTTAGTGCTTCAACAGCTTGACAAGGTCCTTACACAAGTAACCTACCCAAAACAAAAACAGCCACAAACAATAAAACGAGGAAGAAAAAAACTTAAGAAATACCATGCCATGGAAATGCTGTCTTATTATAAAGAAGGCACGAAGCATGGTAATAAGAATCTAGCCCAGCTATTAAAAGGTCCATGCAGACTGAAAGTTAGGGAGACTGAAGCTAAATAGAGGCAACGTCTGCATTCAGAATGCCTGTGGCAATATAACCTATTGACTCACAGTCCTACAGAGTATACCAAGGGACAGAAACTAGAGCCCAGGCTGAGTAGTCTGGAGTCAATTCTGTGTGCAGCTCCTGATGAAATAGCAGACACTCTGGCACCAAATATATGACCAAGAGAACACTGAGAACACATCTCTGTTTACAAGCCTGTGATCCCAAAAGAACCCTTCAGCAAGAAGTCTTTGACTCTAAATGGATCAATCTGTTTCCATCCTGGTTGTCCCTGCAACACAGCCCTTGCTCATCTGGAAGGAAATGGACCTGTGCTTTTCTGATGTTCATCTGTGAAGCAAGAGAAATTGGTATCCATGGTGGAAAAGCAGGAAGCTCTTCCCAAAAGGATCCAGAATCAAAAGTGATCCTATTGATTCTAGATGCCTCTGAGTTGGGATCCTTTTGTTCATGAAGTCCTCAAATCTATTCTCTCCCCTAAAGACCAGACAGGAGTGACATGAGTCAGGAAGGTAATGGGAGCTGGAGTTGACAATGGATGGAGAAAGAGACTCAATTTTTAGAACATGGGGTTTCAGAACTCTCTACCAGCTTCTGGCTCCTGAGCCAGAGTAGCCCTTCCATACAAAAACTAATACTTCTCCCTTGGGCATCCTGGACATCCTCCTGCCTTCTATCTACCAAGATGGCTGCCTTTCATCACTCCTGCTAGTCTACTGGTGAGCTCCTTTCAGAGCGGGCATAGTGACTGCTCTGAGGCTATAGCCCCAAGACACCATATGCTAAAGTGGAGCTTCTTTGGAGACTCCAGGGAGGGTCAGTTTAAGTGTCTTTTGCTCTAAGCAGTAGCTCCAGCAGAGGCTCCAATGTCAGCTAAAGAGACCATCACTGCTCAAGGGACTCCCCTTCCTCAGAGCTGAAGATATTAAGGGTGATTCTGTACTGATAGGTTTCTCGCTGTGACCCTCAAAGATGTTTTTCCATCTTTCCATCAATGTGACCCAGTCTAAGGGACTCTAAAGCCATGGACTAGTCTTTCTTCTCCACAAATAAAGCCACTTCTTTCATACTGATATTACCAAGGCAACCCCTCATAGTTAGGCTCACAAGGGAGGTTCAGCACTTTGCTATGGGATGGCTTGGCTCTGGTATTTTCATTGTGGTAGCCACAGAACAACTACTCAGGGACATTTTTTTAAACCCTAAAAATTTATATTGAATTTTAGAGACTCATGAGCTCATAAAGTCTTAGGTTATGTCATTGTTGTATCTGAGCCAATGGAAAGGGATCTGAAACACGTGCCTCTAGTGACACCATGGCTTTTCACAGTGAGTTTTCTATAACCAGGGATCAACTGATGACCAAGTGACTAGCTAAGGAGGAGGCATTACCTTACCACTTTCTTAATCTAGTGGGTTCCAGATCTTATGTCTGTTTGTTGACAAGATGCTCAGCTGTCTGGAATTCATCTGTGAAAAGTCCCACAGGAATTTGGCAGCCACATCAGAGCAAGGGAACTCATTCAGAGTGATTAGAATGGAAAGTTATGGCCATAACTTTCTAATACCACCAATTCACAACAGATTTGCCATCCTGGGAGACGGAGTCACCATTTAGCTTATTAGGATATAGAGACATAAGGCTCAGCCAGAGGAATTTGGATCATCTCAGTACAATATGTGAAGGCTGAGGGGATGCCTACTAGTGCACAGACAAAAGAGAAAAATGGGGCCATCAAGGCAGGATTGGGTAAGAAAAAAAAAATGGTAGCAAAAGTCATCATCCTCTGCTTCTGGATTCCCTGGCCCAAACTTGTCAAAGAGATACTAACTAGTAGGTAGGCCCCATGAGCAGAGCATACACCTCCCACATTAAAGCCACTAGGCTCTGCTTCTTGGATGGTCAGGTCCATAAACAAATTTTACTTTAAGCCAGGCACAGTGGCACACGCCTATAATCCCAGCACTTTGGGAGGCTGAGACAAGAGAATCATGAGTTCAAAGCCAGCCCCAGCAACGGCGAGGGCACCAAGCAACTCTGAGACCCTGTCTCTACATAAAACACAAAATAGGGCTGAGGGTGTGTCTCAGTGGTCGAATACCCATGTTCAATGACTCCCAGTCTGGATTCCTTGAAAACATATCCTAAGGCAAGGGCTAAGGGCTAATGCTTTACAATGCCAGGGCACTGAAAGGAAGAAAAAGGGAAAGACACTGAGGGAAGGAGAGGGAGTAATTTCAGTTTGATGCCTTAGAGTGCTGCCCGCTGCTTCCCAACAAGTTTCAATGAGATGCAGCTATTTCTTGACAAATGTTCCTGCTTAGCCATATAGGTCACCTCTAGCCAAGACATACAAAGGAAAATAATGTATCACCAGACCGCCCAAGGACAAGAATGGAGAGGGGATTTATCTACCCATCTTGAGTCTCATTGACCAATTTCTGAGTTGCTTCAAATGGCTGATGATCGCCCATGGGGAAGCCAGATTCCCACACCCCATAGCTTGATGCTCATTCATGCTCAGAAGTGCTAGGAGGAGACAGAGACTGGGCATCAGCCCCACATTATAGCCTTGCCAGAATCACACATCACTGCAGCAGCTGCAGTGGAGTAAGTCCTGAGTCTTGGAAGCAGAAGAGGCCAAGAGAATGAAGGCACCTGAGATGTGTCAGATAAAATGACATGATATCTGGTTAAAGGAAACCATTTCCCCCTTGCACATAGTTTTCAACACAACTGCCTTTAATTCTGAACTCATTACTGGGATTGGCAAAATCTAAAGGTTAGATAGCAAGTGCTCCCTGCCCCTCTGCCTCTCCAGGTAACCTGCTGGAATAGAGATTTCTAATGCTGAGTGACAGCTGCTCCCTGAGACTGGCTTTCCCCTCTCCATATACAGGTATATTATTGACTGGATAGAATTAGAGTTGGTTTGCTGGTCCACTAGGGGACTCCTGTCTAGATTTTGACTTGATGCTGAAGCCAAAACAAGCTATGCATTCACTTTTCCCTATATTGAAGCATTGGGGATTTATTGAAGGTTGAGGGTTTAAAGTTTTGGGCTGTGAAGTCATTTATTTTAACCAGGTCCCCACTTACCACTGAACCTCTCTCTGTCCTCTCCTATGTAAGATGGGTGCAAGTCAGTACCTCCTCACAGAGCTCGTGAGGATGAAATAAGATCATCCCTGTAAAGTGCCTAGACAGTGCCTTGTACCTATAAGACATGAGAAATTAGCTTTTATTAACAAATAGAAATAACATTGGGGCTGAGGTTGTGGCTCAGTGGCAGAGCGCTTGCCTTGCACGTGTGAGGCACTGGGTTCGATCCTCAGTACCACAAAAAAACAACAAAATAAAGATACTGTATCCATGTATAACTAAAAAATATATTAAATAACTTTATTATTATAATTGATTTTTTTTTGTCCTAACTGTCCAAAATTTTAGAGGTAAACTACAACTGCACTTGTCCTTATCCCTACATACTGTCTTATTTGAGATTTAAAACTCAAAGCCACAGGATGCAGACTGAATTGCTGTCTTCCTAAGAGTCCTAAAGCTACAGACTCCCAGGTAACCTCCTTGTGTCTTCAAAGGTCACACTCACCTGGGCGATTTCTTTACAACTACCAAAGGGTCCCCACAGCTCAGGCTGGTGACTTTTCCAAGCTGGGAGCCTTCCAGCACAGCATTTTGTACTGTAAAGAAATAGTGCAAAGTGCAGGGGCAGGGAGCTTGCAGCTGCCGCCAGTGCCTCTTACCCATGAATGCTCCATGCTCACTGCGGCTCCTCCTTCCCGCTGGCCAGGAAAGCTATTCAGGCTTTGTAAGGCTGAAAGAAAATGTGCAGCAGGTGTTGCTGTCATCTGGGATGGAAGCGAGCCCTCCTGCTTCTCAGGAACTGTGGGTGGCTTTCCCTGTGGGCATTCTCAGGTCCCTGTGACCCCAGGGACTCACCATCATCTTGCAACTCAGGCTACCAGGTACAGACTGACCTGGAAAGCGGAGCAGGATCCACCCCCAGCCACTCACACCCCTCCTTGTCTGTCAGGAATCCCAGGTGAACCAGAACTAGGCTAAAATAAAAAGGGCCAGTCTCACAGACACCAACGTCCTGAGACATCATGTGATCCAAAACAATCCCAGGATAGCTGGGTACTGTCTGCTGTGGGTAACACCAGAACAATACCTGCTCATTTGTTTGGTGCCAGCGCCTGCGCCGGACCAAAGTGAAACCGAGTCGGCGAGGGGGCTGCGGATGAAAAAACACACACACAACAACAATTCTGAAGAAAAAGAAGCTCGAAGCTCGTAGTTCGTTTATTTCAGCACTCTGGGCTTATATATCTTTCCTACCCCCTGAGGGGCGTGGGAGGCGTGGAACTGCAGATCCAGGTGTGGAAAATGCTCAGGCCGCAAAACAAGCTCAGACCTCAAGAACACGAGAGTTCAAGGAACGGTCAGCACCTGTGGCTTCTCTCAGAAATCAGGGTCCAGCTGGTTCTGGTAAACAGAAAGTAGCCATGCATGCAAGAATGCTCTCACAGTTTGGGACCCAGCTACACCCACGATTACACAGATAACCAGTTGACTTTCAGGTTCAGACTGTTGAAGTGTAACATTAATTCTCCGTAGATGAATTTAATTTCTGAATCTGAGCCCCCATTCTGCCACTGCTAGGGAATTTAATCTTGTTAAATTTAAATAAAAGTCCATGCACACTTGTCTTCCCCATCCCACTGCCAGCCTCTCTCAACCTCATGGAGGGACAGGGACCTTTGTGCCGAGAGGGATGCCAGGGCTGCATGAGGCTGCCCCAGAGCCCTCTGGCTGTCCCACTGTAAGCTGTGAGTTCATGTCTTGGGCCAGGCTGCCCATAAGCTCTAAGAAGCCACGTTGTCCTTGATCTACACCACAGGCGGGCAAGCCTAGGTCCCTGTGCTCAAGGGTCACCCAGACTTTTCTGGGGATTCTGTCAACATCCTCCCAAACATGGGGCTTGGCTCTAATAGTGTGATCCTTTCTCTGAAATACTCCTGACATCAAATTCAATTTATCTCCTCTCTTGACTCAAAACCAAAACCAAAGAAACCACTCCAAAGCCAAGAAAAGGCTTGCATTTGGCAGGAAAAAAAAGCCCTTCTTACATAATTATTAATTCTAATTCTGTTATTTATGAAATCAACTTTATACTCCATCAGGTCTATTCACTATAGGAACTCGAATACTAAGAATAATTTAAAGTTAGCAACAATTTTCTCCTCTTGGCAAAGGACCGCAGGACTCTCTGCCTGTGTTGTAGCCCAAGGTGCAACATAATCTTCATGACCCATTTATGGAGCCCCCTGGATCCCGGCTCCTGCTCTGGGTATAGAGGTAGAATGAGGGAAAAAAAAAAAAAAGGAAATTCCACGCTTTTCAAGTAAGCAAACTTTCAGAACCCAAAGGAAGTAAAACTGATGTAACGCAAACCAGTGCCATACAGGTCCCTGCCAGTTAAAACAGAAATGGCCCTGCCATCAAGTTCTGTGGGTCTCCCACAATTGTTCCAAAGGGAAACACTATAGTACCCTCCAACTGCCATTTCTTGACTATTTTTTTCTTCATTCTTTGAGTTCCATTAACAGAGAAGTCAAGGAAATAAAATTGAGGAAATAGAATTAGAGTAAGGATCCCAGGAATATTTACTTGCCATAACACATGGAGACTTTTAGAACAACACAGAAGTTGTTTTCCTGTGACGTAAATAATGAACAATATTTTATTTCATTTTAATTTTTTCTTATTATGATTTTAACATTTATATACTACTATTATAGTCCACATTCAGATTTCCTCAACTGTCCTAATACTTGTCCCCCAATATCACCATCCAATCAAGGATCACATGGCCTTTAGTTGAATGTCTTGCTGATCTTTTTAAATCTAGGATAGTTCCTAGACATTTTATAGTTTATGATACTGACTTTTTTTCTTGGGGGGGAGGGAGGGTTTGCCAGGCATTGAACTCAATGGCACTCGACCACTGAGTGCCAGCCCAATTTTGTATTTTATTTTCCTCTCCTAAAATTTCAGAGGTCTCAATCCATAGACAGCAGGCTCCATTCCTCGGTGAGGCAGGACATCATGGCTGAAGAGTATGGTAGAGGGAAGCAGCTCATATGATGATCAGAGAGAGACTCTACTTGCCCGGTACAAAATATATACCCCAAGCCGGGCACAGTGGCGCTCGCCTGTAATCCCAGCACTTTGGGAGGCTGAGACAGGAGAAACGCAAGTTCAAAGCCAGCCTCAGCAACAGCGAGGCGCTAAGCAACTCAGTGAGACCCTGTCTCTACATAAAACACAAAATCAGGCTGGGGGTGTGGCTCAGTGGTCGAGTACCCCTGAGTTCAATCCTCAGTACCAAAAAAAAGATACCAAAGCCATGCCCCCAGGGACCCACCTCCTTTAGCCACATCTTACCTGCCTTCAGTTATCACTCAATTAATCCCAACAGGTGATTAATTCACTGATTGGGTTAAGGCTCTTGTAACCCAATAGTCTCTTCTCTGAACCTTCTTGCATTATATCTCACACATGACCTTTTGTGGGATACCTCACATCCAAACCATATCACAGTTGTTATTAATTTTGATGATCAGGTTGCCCCAAAATTGACTGGGAGAGACTCTTTAAGAAAACCCTGGGTCCTTTTGGCACTCCATCAGTTCTGAGCACATGGTGGTATTTAGAATGAAAGAAAGAGATTGAGGGAAGTACAGAAGGAAGGAGAACCATGAAGGGACAGAACAAGAAAAAGATCTAGTGACAATGACAGTTCTTTTCAACTAATACAGATCTTCAACCAGAACTTTCCACTGTCCACCACTGGGGCTCAGACACGTTCGGGAGCCATGCGACAGGGCTGACGGTGGTCTACATGCATGGGGTGTGTCCTGGCAAGAACTCGCTATGTGTCCCCTGATGGACTCTAAATATTTAGACTTGCCTGGCAAACAGTGCATTTTCAGAGGTCTAAAGGACAGTAGGACTCAACCTAAGGCAGAGGGAATCAAGTGCAACTGTTTGGTCCTTGGTTGTTAAAGCAGAGCAGAGATTCTCAAGATGAAAGCGTTTGGGTCACCATGTGGTGTGAATACACCTCCAGGCAGCTCTGAAGGTGAGGGAGGCAGCTGAGAGGAAGGTGAGCCCCACAGCTCATGAAGGCTCAAGCAACACTGGACCACTTTTACCAGGGGGAACACGAACACAAAGAGAGCCACTCTTCCCATGCAACGGAGCGTTTATGGACTGAATATCTGTGTCCTCCAAGATTCATGTGTTAAGATTCTAACCCCTATGTGATGTGGTAGGAAGTGTGGATTTGGGGATGTCATTAGGTCATGAGAGTTAAGCCCTCATGAATGGGATTACTGTCCTTATAAAACGAACCAAAGAGCTCTCTCACCATGTAGAGAGAAGCGAGCTGAGATATCTGTAGCCCAGGTTGGCCCTCACCCTAACCTGACCATGCTGGCACCGTGGTCTTGGACTTCTGTTTAGGTTGTTTGTAAGGCACCCAGTCTATGGCACTTTGTTAAGGCAGCCAAAACAGACTAAGGCAGAGCCCATTTAGCTTCGGTTGCCAGGGAAGCTGCAGATGAATCCCCTTCAGCTGGGGAATCCCTTGCACCTGGTAGGAAAGAGCAGACAGCACATAAAGGGCTGACGCACATGCCAGCCTTGGGACTAACTCCAGGAATGCTTGGGGTGCGGGGGACGACAATGGGGCTGCTGCAAGACAACCAGCTATAGTCTTTACCTGGGAGGTGAACATTGTGGGGTTTTTTTTTGTTTTTTGTTTTTTTGGAACCGGGGATTGAACTCAGGGGCACTCGTTCACTAAGCCACACCCCTAGACCTATTTTGTGTTTTATGTAGAGACAGGGTCTCATTGAGTGCACCTCACCGTTGCTGAGGCTGGCTTTGAACTCACGATTCTTCTGTCTCAGCCTCCTTAAGTGCTGGGATTACAGGTTTGCGCCACCGTGCCCGGCTACATTGTGGTTTTTATTAGCCCTCAAACAAAGGTTCAGAGGGGTCTGTAGAATCTTGACGCCAAGTAGCCATTAACTGGTTGATATTCACTGGGCAGGAATTCCCGGCCTGTATTCTTTCTCCCTGGCAGAAGAGAAAGGAAGGTAGATGTGGAATTTTAGAAGAATGCAAAGGGAACAAATCTCTTTCCTCAAAAGCAAGGATGAAAAAGACTTAGAAATAGCAACAGAATGGTCGGCACACACAATAGACAAAACAGGTGGCCTCGAAGAGACCCCCCCCCCAGACTGAAAAAGGGATGTGAAGGTGCCCCAGGCAGCAGTACTCATGGGATGAGGGATGTGGGAAATCCCTTACTGGCACTGGCTCAGATGATCCATGAAATGGAAAGGAGAGAATGAAGGGGAAACGGCACCTCAGCAAAAACAAAAATGATTGCAGGTAGAACTACACAAGGACAGAAGGCAGGGTCAACGGGGAGAGTCCATGTGGGGCCCTTAGGGTGTTGTGCTCATTTGTGGGACCATAGCTACTGTGCAAAAGCCCTGACGACAACAGTAGCCAGTCTCCAATACTAAACCTTTGCTTATCTATCTTAAATCTCTCAGCATGATTTACAAGAAAAACACGCTTTCCTTCTAAGACCAAGTTGGCTTACATGCATTGTCCACTGCCTCCCCCTAGTGATTGGATGTGTGAGATGCCCCAAGGATCCATCAGCAGAGCTGGAAAAATCCAGTGACCTGATGAGGATGAAGAGGATGGTAAGAAGACTTGTACCGTCTTGCACGTTCCTGGAAGCACAGCACTTCCACACAAGAAACCCCACAGACCTAGACGACTCTGGAAAATAAGCAGCACATATTCTACCCCCAAATCATGTCAGTCTGACATTGCTCTAGAGCCTGTTAATCACAACAGGAGGAATAGAACAACCCAGGGTTCCAGAGTCAGACCTGCATTTGAAGTCTGGCCCTGCTGTGCACCTTGGTGATTTCCGGTCAGCAGCTTAAACTCTGAGCCTCCATTTCCAGCACATAAACGGGGTTGAGGCTGCATATATCATAGAGACGTAGTAACAACCAAGTGAGTGTTTATCACCGGCTGGAGCCTGATGGCTGCTGTGAGGTCAGACCTTCTAAGACATTGTGTGGTTGCTGTTGCTGCTGCTGCTGCCCTAAATGGCATCTTTCACTTCCTTAGAATTCAGTCCCAATTATGGTTTCTTTATCCTGCGGGGAGGAAATTCTTTCTTGTATCTAACTGAAAAAAAAAAAATGTGCTGCTATAACTACTTAAATCTTCATTCTCTTGTTCAGTTTTCCTTATTTTTTAGTTATTTTTCTCTTCTTGGTCTGGCTTCTGACCTTTCTTTCAGTTCACTTCAAAAGGAGAAGAGCCTTGGCATTACAAGAAGTGCAAAACCGCAGGCTGCCCTTTCCTGATGCTCCTTCAGATCCTGTAAGAGTACGCCTGTCACCCTGCGGCACCCAGAGAGCCAGAGCAACCAGAAGGGCACGTTCAGACCAGGCTTTGCTCAGAGCATTTGACTTCCTCAAAGACTTTATCCCCTGGTGGTTAAAGAAGAGCAAGTAGTCATAAGAAAGAGCAATCAGGTAGAGAATGCTTTAAGACTTCAAATCAGGCTTATTATCACTGAGTGAGCTTTTTTTTAAAGTTTTTTTTAGTTGTAGATGGACACAATGTCTTTATTTTATTGCTTTGATATGTGGTGCTGAGGATCGAACCCAGGGCCTCATGCATGCGAGGCAAGCGCTCTACCACTGAGCTACAATCCCAGCCCAATGAGTAAGCTTTTGCAGTACGACTTATGAAGCACATGCGCGCGCGCACACACACAGGTTCAGAGCAATTATAGGATTATGAGATCTGCTTGGGGTTGGTGGGAAGTCACTCCTGAAGTTAGCTACCAAAAATAGCTTGAGTACCTGGACTTAGCAGATGTCAGGATGAAGACCAAACAGCTTGTTCTTGAGCGAACACCTTTGACATAACCAGGAGTTAGTCACCCAGGCAGCCCTCAGAACAGGTGCTGGCCTGTCTCTGCTTCCTGGAGGAGTCGAGAGTCTGTCATGTCCCTTTGAGGTCTTCCGAGATAGTAAACAAGGGAAAAAGTAGAAATGGTAAACAGGAAGCCCAGAAACTTCTTTATCTGGGTGCCTCCTTCCAAGCGCTGACGAAAACACTCCCTTGTCTCCCCGAGTTGCAGAAGACTAGAATTCTTTTTACTGCTCACTGGGAAGGTCCTTTCCAAAATTAATGCCCTGGGATATGAGACACCAGCCACCCAGCAAGACTGTTAGATGCATCTCTGCAGTGAGGTTAGATAACTTGTCAAGGCCTGATGGGAAAGCAACAGGATCCATCCAGCTCTGTTCCTTCAGAGATTCCAGTCCGCTGTGCAAATCCATGCCAAGGATGGACAGCAAAGGAACAAACCAAAGATCCGCTGTGCAGATCCCACTCCAGCAGCTGGAGACACTCAGGAACCCCCAGGCCTACTGTGCCTTGTTTAGCATTGCATTTATACTCGACACATTTATACTCAACAAATGTCTGTTCAGTTGATCTGCAGGGTCCTATGCATGTGTATTAGAAAAACCCTAAGAAGCCTCCAAGAGTTAGGTGATGATAGATAAAGAGACAGGCCCAAGAGGTGACAGCTCTTTCTCAGGGATATGAATACTCACTGAGCACTTCATTTCTCCCAATTAAAATGCTAGAATCTCCACTAGGCAGATGCAAAGGCTGGGACACTTTACCATTGCCATACAGTTTGAGGGGCGAACAAGGATTTAGAATCAAAGCAGGGACACTTAAAGGAAATCTGGTTACAGTGTTGATATCCTGAGTGACAGCGAATGTTACAGTTAGTGGGAACGATCATCTAAGATAATGGCACACCCAGTCGGGAGACAAGCTTGGCTAAGGCAGCACTTAATAAGCAAGCCGTGCACCTGATCAGGCAGCCCAGACACCCACATCTGGACTACAGTTATCAGTTACAGGCCACCCCTTTCAGGAACCTGAAGAGGATATTTAAGTTTAGAAGCCAGCCTAAAGATCCTGATGAGAATAGCCACATTCACCTTGGAGTATAGGTGTTAGTGTCACACTGCCTAGTAAAACGTTGCTTGGATCCCTCTGTAGCTGTGAGACCATGGCCAAGTCAATGAGTCTCTCTGAACCTCGGTTTTTTCATTTGTAGAATGGGATTACAAGAGAAGCAATTTCATTTAGTGTGAAGGTTCAATGAAATGACACAATTCAAGCACTCAGCCTGGCAACTAGAACATAGCAATCATTTCATTAAGGTTCACCCTTATTATTAATACCACCCATCATAATTACAAACAACAAAAGATAAATAATCTACATTGGGGTGAACTCAGTTGGTGATTTCCAAGCTCTTCTTGCTGGGAATTAAGAACAGCTTTAAGGCCCTCCTTTGCTTTGGGTTTGCATCTCATGCCATTCTGTTCTGAACAATACACACTCTCCCCTTCCCCTGTCTACCACTGTGCTGGGGGAGGGCAGAGCATCCAATCTGTTATAAACACTAGTGTGATCAATGGAGCCTTCACAGGGGCTGGGATGGAAGTCTGGTGCTAGTGTCTGTGTTCAGTGAAAGAGAGTGTCAATTGTACTGCACATGAAAAACTGGCTACCATGACTGGTCCCTTTCCTTGAATCATGGTCCATAATACTAAATGCAAGGAATAACTAATATCTGCTCCGAGCCCACAGATTGCTGTAAATATAGTCTCCATCCATTGCATTTTGAAGGAGAAAGCCCTTTACCAATCCTTGTTGGCATGGATGCAGAGGACACTACAGCATATTTCTCAGAGATCCCCAGAGGATTAGAGCCAATAGGCTCAGGTACATACAGATGTGTGTGTGTGTGTGTGTGTGTGTGTGTGTGTAGGAATTAGCTTATATGATTAAGGAGGCTGACAATCCCAAGGTCTGCAGGGTGAATCTGCAAGCTAGAGACTGAGGAAGGGTCAATGTTTCTGTTCAAGTCTTGAGGGCAGGAAAAAGCCACTGTCCCTGTTTGAAGGCAGCTAAGCAGAAGGAATCCCTTCTTGCTCATGAGAGATCAGCCTTTTGGTTCTATGGGGCCTTCAACTGAGTGAATGGGGCCTACCACATTAGGAAGGGCATTCTGCTTTACTCAATCCACCAGTTTAAATGTTAATCTCATCCTGAAACAACCTCACAGAAACATCTAGTATAATGTTTGAGCACCCCAAATATCTGGGCACCCCATGGCCCAGTTGACATGAAATTAGCCATCACATGCAGTTTTCCCCCCTGAACTATAGCTGTGTCTTCCTGGCTCCTCCATCTTCAGCCTGTGATAGGCATGGTGAAGGACTGGTACTGTGCTCTTCCTGGTGGTAAGTTACAAGCTCAGACTGAGTATGAACTGAAAAACACCTCCTGTAATGCAGACCCAAACTCTCCCCAAATGAAACATCCAAAGTGCTGTGGTCTGTGACAAGAACATGGTCAATTCTGGAAATAGCCAGACCCAGTGGGGATCCTGGTTCTACTTCCTCCTGATTGGTGGAAATGTCACTTAATCTCATCAATCCTCAGTTTTCTCATCCTTAAAGTGAGCATAAGAATATCTCCTTCTTGAAGAGAAATTTAGGGGATAAAAGTTACACGTGCAAAACACTTGACTCTCCCTCAGTAAGGGGGAGTGTTCATCATTGTCCCGTGTAAACTTATGCAAGGACCCTGCTTGCAGCAGTGTGAGAGGGTCTCTGCTCCCCATTTCACCTGCTAGTCAGGTAGCATCCTCCACCGCCTGCATGCCGATGACCCTCCGTGTGCCTCTCACTGTTCTTGCTGTTAGGCTTCATTAATTGTTGCAGAAATATGTTAGGTACAAACCTCCTGAGACTCCTTCTGTGCTCCGGAATAGCTTCCAATTCTTCAAATTAAAAATGAGCATCATAACTCTTCTTTTTATACCTCCAACCCCCTGGGACGTGTTTAAAACAATAATCAAAGTAGTATAACTAGTTGACACAAGTCTTGAATAAAAGCAGGCTGCCTCTAATCCCCATTTTCTCTTCAGCTCATTAAATGACCGTCAGTCTCACTTTAAATGAAATCTTTCTTTCCAGGGATGGAAGGAGGTGTTGAGCATCCTGAATTCACTCTACTAGCAATCTGATTCTCTTACCTCCTTCCTCTTGGGCTCCGCTTCTGCTCATCTCACCCTCCTCTCTCAACAACCTCCCCACATTCCTGCTCTCTTGCCCCAGTATTGATGGTGACGATGAAAACTGATAACATATATTGAACACCTGCTACGTGCCAGGCACTACCGTAATCAATTTTCCCACAAGAAGCCTGTGAAGTACGTATTACTGCCATTCCTACTTTTCACATGAGGGACTGGGCCACTGACACGTTAAAAAGCTTGCCCCCAACCACAGCAAGTGGATGCCAAAACCTACCATGCAGTCTTTCTCTTCTTTCATCCTTTTACCTACCCCTTAACCAGGTCCTATCCCTTATGCATCTGTCCCTTTCTCTGGTCCTGCTGTGGAATGGGCTCTCACTGCCTCTTGTCTAGATTCTCATTACAGCCTCTTCACTGGTCTCACAGCCACTAATGCCTCCCCCTTCTCCACATCCTCTACCCACTCACATTCAATCAGACACTGGCTTACTTAATAGTATTACTAAGCTACTATTATGTGCCAGGTGTGGCAGTAGACTTCAGGGTCACCAAATTGGATAAAATGGTCCTTGGCCCTAAGGAGCTTGCAGAATTGGGAAAGTCAGACAAGCAAATCAAAAGTAATAAATATTTGATGACAATGGACTGAAAAACTGGGCTTCACATGAGATGGAAACTCAAAGGAATGACTGTTCGATTCTTCCCGGTGTAGTGCAACAGGACTGATTTTGGCTGCAAATCATTACAGTGGTTTAAACAAAATAAATGGTATTTGGTTTTAGAGGTTTTGTTTTTTGTTTTACGTACCCAGAAGTCTGGAGGTAAGAAGTTGCAGGGGTGGGACAGAGTTTCAATAATTGGAAGGCCTATTCCACAATTTTTGTTTGGTCTCTGCCTCATGGTCGCAAGATGGCTGGTACATCTTCAGCCAGCGTGGCCCACTTCTGTCTTCAAAATCAGCAATGGCAAGTTGAGTCTTCACATCACAACACTCCAAAGGCATTTCTATCGACATTTCTCATCAACTGACTCAATTTTCTGCCTCCCTCTTCCACATTTAAAGGACTCTTGTAATTATATTGGGCCTACTTAGATAATCCAGAACAATCTGTCAGTTACCTTACTTCCACCTGCAACCTTACTTCCTCTATGCTATGTAACACAACGGTCACAGGTTCTAGAGATGAGAAGGTGAACATTTTGGGGTCACTATTCTGCCTACTGCACTGGAAACTAGGGAACACCTTTAGGCTGGCAGAACAAGGCGAGGAAGTTGACCATGAGAATGCCTACAAAGCCCTGGAAAATCTTCCTATGGGGCTGCTGACCTTGACAGGGGCAAGCACCACCCTGTGCACCCCCACATGTTATTGGCAGCCGTACCATGGGAGCAAGAAGTAGATGGAAAACACCAGAACCAGGAAGAGAAGCTGCCCCTGCTGCCATGTCCCTCCAACGCATTCTACTGACAAAGCCTAACAGTGGACCAACAAAAAGGAGAAACATTGAAAGGATCCAGCTGTTTTAGAGCAGGCAGGTGAGGAGCTAACAAGCAATGAAACTTAGAGGGGCCTTAAATTTGGGGTGGTGACCAAGGATGACACTATATGAAGGCTGGTGAGTTTACTGGTCTTGATTTCCAGAAAAATTCTAGAATATAGTTAGTGTCCAGCCACAGCTCATGGATGTGCAAGTTGGTGCAAACACAAGCAATCCTCAGCTGAGCCTGCAGGCCCCTGGGCCTGTGTAGATTTGCCCTGGGAAAAGGCAAAGGCCAGGCTTATGAAAATTCACTACAAACTGCCAAAGATTTCTTTTCAACATTTAAAATGTCTAAGACATCAAATTACACTTTATCTCATTCAGCTCACTGTCCGCAGTGGGCCCAGTTAGGTCACCCCTCAATCTATAACCACTGGGGAATGAATCATTTTCTTTTGGTCCTCGTATACAAAACAGCCTCATGCCAAATCCCATCTCTCACCTTATAATTCAGTAACTGTTGAGTTCCCTCCCAGTTTTCATTTGGAATACCTCAACCTTGAATCCCTCAGCCACCTATATAAAGATGGAGGCATGTAAAATATGATCCCATCAGACAGGCCAGGGAACAAACTAAATTAATCAAATAGACTCTCAAAGAAGTAGAGACATCAAACCTAAACTCCTATGAATTGCAAATTTATTCTTCTGTTGTTTAATGAAGTTTTTCAAACTCCGCCCTCACTTTTCAGGTCTGGCTATTGTTGAAATTGCAGAGTCAAGGTTGCAGGAAGTGTGAATATCACTAAAATATGCCTATTTGCTCTGTCATGGTCAAGGTCATTTAAGCTTAGGACACACAAACAGTTCAAGTAAAAGGAAAGAATACGGCTGTCCTGAACATGACAGTAACTGAATCCGCCATTCATTTCTTTTTCAGCATAAAAACAAATGATCACACATTGTAATCTCATTCCAATTCAAATAGTTATGTATGGCAGATTATTTTGCCAAGGGCAAGAATGCCACAATTCATGGAATTTTTCCTGGCAATTACCCATACTTCTAACACTTTTCCTTGGGATGAACTGCATGCTCAGACATTGTCCCCTCTTAAGCCTGTGTGGCCAGCCCTTTGACAGACCCTCAGGCTCAGGGGAGTGAGACGGAGGAAACAAAGTCAGTGAAGTCAGCCCAGTCAGTCCTGCTTCCATCTAACTCCTCAAATTTCACGTCATCTTACACATACGGCCTGGCTTTGTCTTGGTTTCCTCATCTGTATCAAGATGGGGAGAGTCCAGTAATGCCTATGATATGCCAAGGTCAAGAGACTGGCTGCTGGAATTTTACTAGCATCATTAGAAATAAAGGCTCACAGAGAAGGAAGCAGAAGAGACATTCAGGATAGTGTTGTGTATTCTGAGTCTCTCTCTCCTGGCCTATAATCACGTTTGTTTGTTTTTTTCCCCCTTGCAGGAGATTTTTATCTTTTACTAAGGTTGAACAGGCCCTGTGAAACCAATTCAAAGTTATCAAATCATTTGTTTATAAGCAAAATTATTTTGTAACCAGTGGAATTGTTCATGAGCAATAATCTTTCCCTGGAAGTTGTTTCAGCTAGTTTGTGGAATCTCACTAGAGTGCACAAGCAGATTTGTACTAAGTCAAACAAAGACTTAAGGGGATCCCCATTCAGATTTCTGGGATTCGCTAAAGCTCCCTCCCCTTGGGTATTCTGCTTCCCAGACCTTAACTGCTTTGGCTATCCCAAGCCTTGGCCTGTCTCTTCAACTCAGTGGAATTGTATTGCTATTTAATGTCCCATCTCTACACCATATTCTGGACAATGAGAGAGCTCATCTTGTCTTCTCTCAATCACCACGCCCCTGTAGTCTGTCATCTAGTGTCTGAAAACAGTGGGTTTTATATTATGTTAAACTTTTTAGTTAGTTAGTGAAAACCTGTCTCAAAATAAAAAAGGGATGGGAACATAGCTCAGTGGTTGAGTGTGCCTGAGTTCAATCCCTAGTACCAAATAAAATAAATATAAAAATAAATATAATCTTGGAGTAGCAGGAAGAGGAAATATCAAGAAACATCAAGCTGGGTATAGTGGCTCACATCTAATTCCAGCAACTCTGGAGGCTGAGGCAGGAGGATGGCAAGTTCAAGACCAGTCTCAGCAACTTGGTGAGACACTGTTTCAAAAACAGAACATATAAAAGTTTGGAGATGTAGCTCTCACTGGGTTCAATTCCCAGTGAGAGGGGTGGACGAGGGGAAGGGATGTGGGGGGAGAGGAAATGGAGGAGGAGGAGGAAGGGAGGGAGGGGGAGGAGGAAAGGAAGAAACAAAACACCAAGAAAACCAACTGGCATTTTATCTTTTTTAGATTTGTTTTGGGAGCATTCAATATTGAAGGTAGAAGGTTGAGCATATGCTGTACTCCTTCCCTCCCTAAATTCATAGAATTTATAGGAATGATATAAAAATAATTAGTAAATATTTAGCAATGCTTGGAAATAGGAAAAATTCATTTCACAAAAAACTGCAAAAAAATTATTTTAAAGAAAAGCAAATTGAAAAACATAATGCATGATTTTCAAAGTGTGGTCTCCAGACCAGCGACATCACTTGGAAAATATGTTCAAAATGGAAAATCCTGAGTCCCACCCCATACTTCCTAAACCAAAAATACAGCTTGAGAACTGGGAATGTATCAATTAACAAATAAAAAATATACGTTCTTTTAAACTGTTTGAAATATCTTCAAAATATTGACTATATACTCGGCAACAAAAGGATCGCTGAAGAAAACTCATCACATTTGGGTTTGAATTTGTTAAGACCACACTTTTACTTGCACTGCTAGCAAGGAGTAAAATGAGATGCATGGGTCCGAAAAGCCTGTACAATTTATCAACACAATTCATAGGAGTTAAATAAGCAAATTTCCATTTCCTACAACTTTAGTCTATGGATTAAATCAACACCCTATTTTACATCTTGAAATGAATACCCCGTATTCAGGAACTTTGCACTTGGCATTGAATGAAATCCCAAGGACTCTGTATTGAACAGCTCAGGTAGAACTTATTCTTAACTCACAAACTTCTAACTACTGGATTCTTCAAAGCAAAAGCAAGAGACAATGAAGAAATTAAATGTAAATACAGTCTTTCCCCACCTGTCTTTGTTTCCTTCGGTTCCTAAGACTAACAGAAAATATCCCTTAACTCTTTTCTCATTTTCTAACTGAAAAGAATAACAACCAGCATGGTATAATTAAAAAAACGCAAACTACTTCAGATAGTAAAATCCCTTCCTACCAAAGCTTTGCTTTCTTGCTGGCAGCTTCTTTTACTTAAAACCAAGCCGGCCCCCTCCCCTTCTTTGTTGGTTTATAATTGCTCTTTTTCTGAAGTCAACACAAATCCAGGAAATTGATGTCATTCAAGTCATGTTCACTGACCAAATGCAGTTATCAGCAAACAATCCTAGGAAAATCCATGCATGTGAAAAACATAAAACACATCTATAAACAAACCTCTGAGCTTAAAGGAAACAAAATTTTTATGAACTGCTAACAACTTCAATGTTTCTCTGCGGAAGAATTTACAAATAAAGTACAGCATATTCACAGTTAAAAATGAACAAATAAAATCTATATGTATAAATTTTAAAGCTAATAATGAGCAAATGAGGCAATATTTGAAAGATTCACAATATTATGTTGTTTATGGGTCCATACATAGGTATTTGAACTGTATGACAAGCTTTTCCTATGTGATTATGGAGTGAAGAAATGGGACAGACTGATAAAGTATGAGGGGGAAAAAAACTTTTAATATATTTTCAAACAAGAACCATTAAAAATTAGTTTTCCCAAACTGGAGTAGATAATGTTGTGAACTTTCTGGTACTTCATAGCCAAAAGATGCATGACTTGTGATGTTGTGATGCTGAGGGAGGGGCTGGAATTCAGGAGATTAAATAGTGACCCCAGAGTCCCTTGAAGTTAATATTTCAAAAAATTCAAAACAGAGAGATTGAAAAATACAATTATCCAATTCTTCTGAAAAGCTTACTTCTGAAGGGAGAGCAAAAGTAATAAGAAGAGGTTGTGTGGTAGACAGCAGGAGCTGTTTCAGATAGCAGAGGCATGAGCACCTTTAGAGGCAATGGTCTGCTGCAAGCACTCAGCCAAGGGCTAAGGTAGCCTGAATCCCGAAGCCAGTGATCACTGGCCATGAACAATCTCCTCAGTTCATCTCTGCCTACTTTAGAAATGTTATTTGGTGTGTGTGCTATGAGGAGAAGGGTTAGCAGGCACCATTTCAGTTAATCCTCCAATCAAAAACTGCATTTCATCCATTCCTTTAACATTTGAGTACAATTAAGTGTTTAGCACTTTCTCAGGGACAGAAATACAGTACAGAGCCAAAGAGACCAAGTCTGGACCTCACAAAGGGATAAGGAGGAACCAAGTATATATTAAAGACTACCAGCATTATAGATAAAACAGAATAGGGAGGGCAAGAGGGATTCTGATTAGTCAGCAAAGACCTCATGAATAAAAGTGACACTTAAGCAGATTTCAAGATGGTAAAGGAGCAAGCCAAAAATGATATCCATAAGAGTTCTGAACAGAGAGAATAGAAAAATGCAAAGACCCTATGGTAGAAGCATGGCTGTTATGTGGAATAAATAGTAATGATGCCATAATATAGCCTAAAAGACACTTCAATACTAAATGAGGTATTTCTCAATGGATACTGACATCTGAAGAGGGCACCATTTTCATCCAATAATGAAGAAAAACTTTCAGTAAAAAAGGTAACACATAAACTGTGTAATATACTCCCTGAAAAAGGAAATTAAAAAGTTAATTATTACTTTAAAAAATAGTAGTCAAAGTAAAAATAAACTAGATCTTCTCTACCACACGTGGAATGCTAAGTCTGAAACCCTAAATGCCTGGCCTATCTTTTCTGTAGACCCCAGCATGCTGGGCCACAGCTGACAGCACAAAGTAGAGAGGACGCAGAGTTCCAATTAGAAAGGTCACAGGAACATCAAGACCTATCTTACTTTGTTCCATGATTGCAATTAATTATTGCGTTCTACATTATGTTGATCTGTAGTACTCACGCAATCTGTTAAAGCTCAATGAAAATTAGAATAAGTCAAGTTTGAATAATAAGCAACCCTTTATTTGCTGACCGCCATTACAAAAACTGATTACATTAGCAACAAAAAAAGTGTTTTCTTGAGTTGATGCCAGAGGCAGTTACTCCCCAAAATGTTAAGTAAAACAGTGTACAACATCAGTATTAAAATGTTAAATTTTACATTGTCTTTGCCACTTTGATCTTCTGAACAATTTAATTGAGCAAAATAAAAGATTACATGTTTATTTCATCTTCAGGAATGTAAAGGTCTAATTATTCAAACAGTTTTTATTATAAAACTAAACTCTGAAGGTGTCTACAGAGTTGGCTTTTTTAAATGTTTTTCTTTAAATCAGTAGTCTAACAAGGATTAGAAAAGACAAAACTCTGTTCAGTGTTTCTGACAAAGTAGAAAGGGTGAAAACATAAATAAGGCTTTAATTTGGCAAAATATAATACAATGCCTTCTGTTATCCTCAAATGAACAGTTTCCCAGTCACTTCACTCTGTAAAAGATCAGAAAGAAATTCATTTTAAAACAAAGCAACAAAAGGCAATCAGAATACATTCGTTGTGTATGCATTCTATTTGATCTAGCTTGGTCCTTTCAAGTAGGCTCAAAGAAATGCACACTAATGATAATCAAAACAAAAGACAAGCCAGTGGCACAGGCCTGTAATCCCAGCAGCTTGGGAGGCACCAAGTTCAAAGCCAGCCTCAGCAAAAGCAAGGCACTAAGCAACTCAGTGAGACCCTGTCTCTAAATAAAATATAAAATAGGGCTAGGGATATGGCTTAGTGGTCAAGTGCTCTTGAGTTCAATCCCCAATATCCACCCTCCCCCCAAAAAAGATAATTGTCAGGATTCAGAAGTTTTCAGGTAAAAAAAAATTAACAATGTAAGCCAAATCCTATTAGAAAATATTTAAGGGAACAACATTGGGAACCATTTTTATTAGTCCTACTCAAGAGAACATAAACCTAAGGCAAGTAAGTAGCATCAAAAAGAAAGACTGAAATTTATAACTCTTCCTGCCTTGAATAAATACTGATAAGGTCTAAAGGCAAAAGATAAAATACAATCTTATATTCTTTTTTTTTTTTTTAGTTGTAGGTGGACAGAATATCTTTATTTTATTTTTATGTGGTGTTGAAGATCGAACCCAGTGCCTCACACGTGCTAGGCGAGCACGCTACCACTGCGCCATAACCCCAGCCCGTATTCTTTAAGCTCTCTAGAAATAAAGCCCTTCCCTTATGACACAAAGAGCTGTTGACTAACTTTAGAAGATTTAGTATATTTCATAAAACTTGATTATTATTATTATATGCAAAGAAGAGTGCTATATTAATATTAGGTCTAGGTTAGGGATATTACTAATAATGCTAGCAAAAGTGGTTTCTTTGGACTGGATCAGGAGGAGAAACCATTCTAGAGCGAATATAAGAATTAATAGCAAGGAAAAAAGTTGCAGATACACCATGAGAAGGGTTTCTTATTTTAAGAATCCTTGTTAAAAGTGAAGTAAAAAATTAGAGTGCTGGCTAGAAGGGAAAACAAGAATAAAATCAAACACGTTTTCAATACCAAACAGAGGGACCACGCAGAGAGAGTAAGGGTGCAGCCACGGGAAGGAGAGACAGAAGAGTTTCCCCATGAAGCTAGGTTGTTTCCCAATTTGAGACAGGGGAATGCAACAGAAGTGGGACTCCAAGAAACAGAAGAGATCATTTAACAAGGATAAAAGATGGAAAGGGGAAAGGAAGACTCATTACTTTTGCTTATATGTTAAAGAATGAGGAAAGTCATTCTGACTTGAATTAGCATTTTAAAGAGAGCATATGCTCAGACTGGCCTCAGGATGAGCTGTCTTTAAAAGTGAGAAAGTATGTCCCACAACATGGAAATGAAAGTCCATCAACTTTTCCAGGATACTTACCTATGCCTGAGGACTCCCCAGTTAACTATCACAGTCTTAGGTGTGGTTCAAAAAGGCACAATTCAGTAAGGAGTTGCCCCGCGGTCTGTCTCCAGGATATTATGATAATTTTAGGGCAAACAGCCTCAAAAGAAGGATACTCAGTGCATATGTGAACACTCTACCCTAGGCAGTGTGACCTGAGTCATTCATAAAACAACAAAACCCAAGTAACAACAACAACAAACCCTGCATTCATCAGCCAGAACACAAGTCATTTTTAAGTGCTAATCAATTGGAACTTTCTAAGATAATACAGACAATAAAAGTTCATGTGGATTTATTTATCCTCAATTAAAATTCTCACTTCTTGTGTTAAAAAATAAATTTGTTGATTAGCCATAAGAGCACATTTCAGTAAAACAGCTTCCAACCTAAAGAAATTATGGAAGTCTAATACATGCCTTAGGCATATGATAAATTTTGTGTGTTCCTTTTCATGTAAAAATAAATCGATCAATTGATTGTGATAACTCGATTCTCAGTTAAACAATCTTATATCAACAAAAATGTTATGCACACTTCTTTTTACCAAGTCATAAACAGAGGGGGAACAAGAAGATATCATCCAAATAGTTCACCTGAACTACGATCATAATAAACTAATGAAGCAGTCGCAAGCATTATGGCATGCGCAAACCCTGATAGCCAAGTGACAACAGAGACTGTTAGGCAAAGAAAAAAACTGTCCCCCTCCAAGGTAAAAGACCTTCAAAATATACACAAGAGTGAAACAAAACTCCAAGAAAAGGCAAGGCTGTAATCTGGAACTTCCAAGACAGATAAAGAATGAATATTTCAACCGGGCGCAGTGGCACACGCCTGTAATCCCTGCACTTTGGGAAGCTGAGACAGGAGAAGCACTAGTTCAAAGCCAGCCTCAGCAACAGCGAGGCACTAAGCAATTCAGTGAGACCCTGTCTCTACATAAAACAGAAAAAAATAGAGCTGGGGATGTGGCCAGAGTGGTCGAGTGCCCCTGAGTTCCATCCCCAGTATCAAAAAAATGAATGAAGTTAATGAAGTTCATTTAGTGAAATGAAGAGTTTCCTTTATTTGTGGTAAATACACATTACCCTCCCTTCACTATGTCACTTATCCTTAAATAGACAGTGGTACTTCAGTTCTCCTTACCCAAGGCCTGGTAGTGTTATTTTTCCTTTGTGAGCTGTTGGTTTGCTGACTGTAGCAACTGCTGCAACTGTGTTAGAGTCTGATTTAGACTTACAAACATTTTCTCCTTTTCAGAAGACTCCTGAAAAGAATATATAAGTGATGAACTCCAACACAAGGAAAAGGAATGTGCAACCAAAACCAGAAAATATTTTATTGTCATTTCAAATACAAACGTGAAAATCTGAAAAATTACGTGAAAATCAGCATTACGTGAAAATCGGCAACAGCAAAAGCCACAGAGAAATGTTGTTTGCTAACTATTAGTGCAAACTAGTTGGCACCAAAGAAAACTATGTTGCAAAAAATGTTGTCTCACTTATCCACTTGGAAAAAACTGCAATCTATGAATATCAAAAATGAATCCATTTTTTCTTTTGAAAAAAAAAAAACTTACCCAATGAAGGACTGCTGTAAGTGCTACCCACTATACTAGATATATTAAGTATTAGCTCGTTTATTCCTTTCAACAACCCTACAATATAGAGTCATTACAGGGTTATTAGTTAAATTGCCTTTTTCAGATAGGCAACTAAAGCACAGAGTAATGAAGCAATATGCCCAAAACTACATGTGAAGGTATAGTCACTGGGCCAGGATTCAACAGGCAGTCACACTCCAGAGGCTTTACCCGTAAGCATTACACCATTATCTCTCTCCACACAAATCTTGAAATTAACATAAGAGCTCACTAAGCAACAGTAAAAGCAAACATCAGTCAAAACAGTGTATTTGAGAGAGAGGATGCCTTGAAGAAAAGACTTTTAGTTCAGGGAAAAATATGGGGGGCTAAAGGTTTAGCTCAGTAGTAGAGCACTTGCCTAGCATGCACAAGACCTGGGGTTCGATCCCCAGTTCTGCATCAAAACAACAATGATCAGAATGCAAAATATCTGATGGAAGCAGTTTTCTAGTCAGAGACAGATCCTGCCAATATTTTATCTTCACCTAGTTTACAAGGTAATTAGCATAGAGATTGTGGGTTAAAGGAAATACATACCGTTTCTGAGGAAACTTCACTATTCTCGATAACAATAGTGTCTCCTGCAGCTTTTACTATTTTGGACTGGATAAGATCCAGTGACTGTTGGGCCTGCAAGGAAAGCCATATGATAGCCAATAAATAAATTCCTACAAAATGAGTGATTTTGTTACACGTTTTATACAATATCAAAACTCCTCTCAATACAAGTAGAATTTTGGCATCAAAATGAAAATCCACCAGATTATAAGAACACATGCTCATTGTTCCAAAAAGTTCAAATCCAGAAACTGTATAAAGAAATTAAAAATAGGAAGAAACATGATCAATATTTAGCTATTAGATTCGGGGTCAGTCAATTCTAGTCTAGCCTTTTTGTACAGCTCACATCTAAAAACGGTTTTTAAATTTTTAAGCATTTTTAAAAAAGAAAGAACATTTGAGAGAAACCACATATGGTCCATACGTCCTACAATATTCTGACTCCTAATCTAGATCCCTCTCTGGGCATAACATGTGCTTACAGGAAACTAGCAGAAATTTTAATATAAACGGGTTTTAACATACACGCTGTTTTACTTTTCTGTTTTACAAAGCATTTTATTAACATTTTTCAGTCAATAAATAAATGCATTTCCAATTAAGTGTTGCACAGAAATAAATTTATTTCTATTATATACATCAAGGCACATAACTGATAAACATATCACTGCCATTTTAGCCATCATAAACAACATGGCCTATCCACATCTTTAAGCATCTGTTTAATATCCTTAAAGTACTTTCTAAGAAACTACACTCCTAGATTAAAACTGCAGGCTTTTAATTTTGGTTCAGGGGTCAAAAATTAAAACAACATATCAAAAAATTTCACAGCTCAACCCTGACAGTGTATAGTGTCAAAGTTTATACTCTCAAACTCTGAATTCACATTTTTCCTACATTAAAATAATGTGAAGCAATTCTGGATTCTCAGACTTTTGCTAACAATAATTATAAGCTATAAGCATATAGAACCATTGAAAATATTCCTTTCATACTTTAAAAGACAATATTTTTAAAAATAAAATACTTGTAAAAAATCTATTACATATTGAACATTTAAATGTTTGACTATATATAATACTGGTGAGGGTATAGGGCAACAGAAACTTTCAGACCATGCAGGGAGGAATATAAATTACTATTGGATTTAGGGAATAACAATTTACAATAACTATCAAAATTTAAGCTGAGTGTGGTTGCGCACACCTGTAATTCCAGTGACTTGGGAGGCTGAGGCAGGAGGATCACAAGTTTGTGACCAGCCTTGTCAATTTAGGGAGACATCATCTCAAAATAAAAAAAAAATAAGAAGCATGGGGATAGAGCATAGTAGTAGAACACCCCTGGGTTCAAACCCCAATTCTGGGAGGGGGGTTAAAGATGTGCATACCACTTGATGTTGCAGTTCCAAGAAAGTGACATATTTGCTTTGTTAATGGCTATATCTCCCATAAACACTATCACAGCTCTAAAGTAGTTTTGATAAAAGCACATACAAACTTTACACTATTAAAAGTATCTCATGATGGGCACTGTGGCACCAGCCTATAAGCCCAGCAACTTGGGAGACTGAGGCAGGAGGATCCCCAATTTGAGGCCAAACTCAGTAACTTAACATAGCCCGGTCTCAAAATTAAAAGGGCTGCAGACGCAGGGAGGTAGCTGAGTGTTGTAAAGCACTCCTGGGTTCAGCTCTCAGTACCAAAAGAAATAAAAATCAGAACTACAAATAAACTGTTAATCTAATGAAAAGGAAAAAAATGCAACCATAACAAAATCATCCATTTATATATGAGATTAAGATATGTGTTTGTACAAAGAAATAAATGAAAGCAATTTCTGAAACAACAGAAATATATACATCTTTCAGTTTTATCAATGAAGATGAATACATAGGTATTCTGTAAATAACTACATGTGAAATCCCAATTCAAAAAATATGGACGTAATCAAATTATATAATCAAATTTAAATTTTTACTGTTTTATAAATAATTATAAAAATGTGATGAAATGAAGTACATTAAAGATAATGGAAAAAGAAGTCAAAATTTAGTTCCAAAAAAGTAACTTTACAACAACCAGCTTAAATTTTGTAAGGATATAAAAGAACAAGTCCAAAAATAACTGTATTCTTAAGATACAAGGCACAACAAAGGGTCACAATACTTTGTCTCCATGTCAAGCAGTGTCGTACCTTATGTAAATCACCAGCTACCTTCTGTCTTTCACTTTGTTCAGTTTTAAGTTTTATGACTGTTTCATTTAACTGTGTCTTCAACTGTAAAAAAAATAATAATAAAGGAACACCACAATTAACTTAATTTGCGTGTTTCTTTGATTATACTGATACCTCTAGGACTGAAGAAAGAGTATGAAAGAACAGGATCACTAACAGTTATTATGCATAGTGGATTAGCCAATATGCTACACCAGATGTACAGAAAAGCTAAGCAGTGAAGGTTCCCATCTGTAGAGCTAAACGTAAGAAAAGCTATAGAAATGAACTAGAATTTGGCATAGAAAACTGCAAATGCAAAAAACAAAACCCCATCAAATTCCTGTAAAGAGCCTTTTAAGGGAGTCACTATTCAAATAGTTATTAAAATCATTCCAAATTAAAAGGCAAATAAAAATGTTATCAATTAGTTTTTAAAGGCTTTCTTAATTTATATAGTTCAATTAAGGAGTCAATTGTATAATATTTTTAAAGACACTGAATACAAGACTACAAATCTAGTAAAATGAAGAACTTAAATGTTGACCATCCTGTAAAGACTTGACTAAAATGAGCAACGCAAGATCATACTTCTCAATAACCAACTTGTCAAAAGTTGTAAAAATCTATACAACTCTAGTGCCAACACAGAATGCCTCTTCCCTGACAACTATTTCAATAAAATATGAGGGGACTGTACTATGCTGCAGAAAGAAAAATAACTTTCTTTTTAAACTCATCAAGTTAACTGTTTTTGCCTCCCACCCATAAGCATGACTATCCAAACACTTCTGGGGACTTAAAACGGGGAAATATAAAATAATAACATTTAAAATTGGAGGGAGAATTATTTGGGAGGGGGGACATTCCACTTGGAAACTGTCTATGGGGCACTCAAATACCAAAGAAGTGTTTGCTTCTTTACTAAACTCTGTGTTTAATACTTATGTCAGAGAGGTTAATCTTTTGATCCAATAACACACAAAGTATGTACAGGCAAACAAAAATTATTTTACCTTAAAATGTGGCAATAGTTAACCTGAGCAAACCAAGACTAAAATAAGATTACAAACTCAAGACTAAGGGGAAGAAAAATGAAGGCAAAAACCACTTGAAATGGTTTCCTGACAGAAGTAGAGGGGCAAAAAAAAGAAAAGAAAAATTACAGAAGAGAACACCAGGCTAAATGGAGATGCAGCTGTAACCCTATAGGCTTGATGCAACATAGAGGCTGAATCAGCAGATGAGCACCAAAGTTAAAAAGTAAAAATCTCTTAACAGCTGGTCAAAAATGATTAAAAACAAAACAAAACCACACACACACACACACACACACACACACACACTATAGGGTAAAGACGTCAGTTGTTAAAACTCTGGCATATCACAATCCTGATAAACATGGATAGAGTCTTATTCTGCAGTGGGAATTAAAATTACACTGCAGAGTTCAATTAAAATAAAGCAGGGGTAAATAAAACAAACATTTTATTTAAAAAATAGGTGTGTGTGCACAATGGTGCTATATATACATTTTTCATATAGCCCAGCTCAAAAAATTGATTCTTATAAATCACTGCCATAACACAGAAGAATAATCACAAATGAATTAAGAAGTTTTAACTTGGTATATATAGTAGTGCTGATGAGAAATTTACTGTAATCTTCCTAAAACACATTCAGGTACTTTAAAAGAAAAGCTCTAACTCCATACTGTAACAACTTTGGAGTCACAGGAAAATACAATGATTATTGTTTGAAAAAAGTAAGATGGCCATCTTCATCTAATAACTGAGCCTGTCGATAATCAGTATAAATTTCTAGAAACTGAAAAATGGGAATGCAGGTAACTAATGTTTTAAGACATTTAACTATTTGTAGTCATCTGTAAACCTGTACTTTGTAGATTACTCTGTGCTAAATATGTTGGTAAGAAATTTTATAAGCTTTTGTTATTTGTAGTTTATAGAAAGCCTAGTTAAAATAAGAAACTAGATTACTGTCCTTGAATAAAGAGCATGTGTGTTTAACCTTCAATAATCTCCCAGATTAGAAAATAAGAGACCGAATTAACTATTGTAGTTTAAAAAAGAGGATCTTCAAAACTCGGTCAATCTTTTGTTTTTAAAGAAAATAGTATGTTTCACTGAAAATAGTGTGGTTGGAGAAATCAGGCTTTATAAAATGAAGGAAATTTTGAAAGAGTTGGAAGCCAAACATGCCATTGTTAGGAGCTAAGAGAAGAAGAATCATCATCTTAGGAGTCATGAGAATATGAAGATTATCTTAAACTTACAAAAAATGCCAAGCTAAAGATGGTTAGCAAAGAACAAGTTTGGATGGTTTCTCCACATATCAACACAAGTGTTTTCAGAGCCTCCTTGATACCCAGTGGAGAACAAGCTTCTTACCAAATTTAGCTCTTCATTCTGTCTTACTGCTTCAGAATATGAATCATCAAGTTTTTTCTGCAATTCAGTCAACAGATCTTTCAGCTGCAATGAAGTTTAGAGTTTAAGATTGATCTCCTTATGATATCCCATGTTTTGTATACTACTCGGAAGCCTTCCACAAACAACTTATACTGAAATATTTTATCACTGTTATAAGCTTAATATGAATTGAAAAGCAAGGCTTAAAAATTGTTTTAAGTACCTCTCTGACTTCTGTAACATAGGTAGATCGTTCAATTTCTGCCTTTTCTAATTCCATTTCCAAATGCTCTCGTTCTCTTCTCAGCTAGTGATGAACAAAGAAAAAAAGTTAACACATTGAAGATTTCCTTTTATGATGTTTCCCCACAATGAAAAGTTAGGACACTTGGGAATATAAAATTATATCAACTCAACCCAAGATATTAAGAATATACCTCTATCATTAGATAAAAGTAATCTTAAAACGCAGATCTTTGGACAACCCACAATACTAAATATGAATTTATAATTTACAAGTCAAATAATCAACATACATTTTCAATATCTTTGTTTTCTCTTCTCAATCGCTCTAGCTCTTGCTCTGAAGATGTAAACGATGACTGCATCTGAAATGTGGAACAATTTTTAGACCAAGCAAACAACCAAGGATACACAGCTTATACCTTTTAGAATTCTGAAACATTTCAGAGGTTTTGAAATATGTCTCATTTAAAGTTATACTGTTTTTAAAGACCTTAAAAGTAGGATTCACATATGCCTTGATTTAAATGTTGGTTAAAACCCACTGACATTATATTAGGCCCAGCTAAAGTGACTAACTTTTAAGTTAACAAGTAACTGATAATCAACTGTACTGAATCCCTAAATGCAGTAACAGAGTACTACCAGTGCCCCAAAAGGCTGCACACATTGGCCTGAGAAAGCAACAGATGGCAGTCTTTCCACATCCAAGCAAATAGGAAAAGAATTAAGACTGCACAATAACATTCAGTCCCATAAACAGAAAAATGAATTAACTTTTCTTGAATACTATATAACATGGATTAATATCAGTGGTTTAAAACTAACTTTGAACCCAAAACTCTTCACCTTATGGTATCACACAGTTGTTGTCTAACTTCCAAAGCACTTTACATTCTATATTTACCACCCTTTAGTCATACTCTACAAGTGACTTTCAAACATGAGTGGGCCTTAGACATTCAGAGGGCTCATTAGATTAAACTGCTGCCACTCTCACACATTTCAGATTCAAAGTTTGGGGAGGGGCAAAGAATGTGAACTTCTCACATATTCCTAGGTGATGCTAGGTGATGCTGCTAGTCTAGACCACACACTCTCACACTACTGCTTAAGTTTTTCTATTTTAAATACCTGCTTAATAGTCTTTTGTGATTCATCAACCTTAACTTTCCATTTATTTTCTTCTTGCTCCACACTTCTCTGTAGCTTCTGTAAAATTCCTTCCTACAAAGGTATGGTTGTTTGGAAAAATTAATGTTGAACTATTTAGGCTATGAAAGAATAAGTTAATGATTTAGAAATAAAAATAGAGATTAAAAGTCATTTCGTACTGTTTCTGCAAGGACAGATTTATATTTTTCACACTCCAGCTGTAAAAGTGTGTGCATTTCATCAGCTTCTTTCAACTTGTGCTCTAGAACCTGCAAAGAATGAAATACAAAAAGATTCTAATTTTACAAGATTTGTACTTCAAATTTTTTCAGTGTTTAATGTTACATTATAATAAATGGTTTCAAACTGTTCACAATGAAGCATTAAATTTCAATCTTCTGGGCTGGGGCTGTAGCTCAGTGGTAGAGCGCTTGCCTATCATGTGTGAGGCACTGGGTTCGATCCTCAGCACCACATATAAATAATAAATGAATAAAACAAAGATCCATCAACAACTAAAAAAAAATTTTTTTAAAATATTTCAATCTTCCTAAGCAGCAATGAAGTTCAATGACTTTTTTTTAAAGTTGTCAATGGACCTTTATTTTATTCATTTATATGTGGTGCTGAGAACTGAACACAGTGCCTCACACATGCTAGGCAAGGGCTCTACCACTGAGCCACAATTCCAGCCCTCAATGATTTTTTGGTCATTTGATGTTTACTAATAAAACTTTGAAGTCTACTCACTCAAAATAGATTACGTAGTTTTATAATCAATAAGCTTTTAGTCAGACAGTAAAATCACAGCAGACACACATATAAAGGTTACAATGTCCATGTTATAGACAGGAAAGGGGATTTTATACCTGCCACTTGATACAAGAAAAATATTAATATTAAATCTCCTCACTTTCAGTGGTCAAAGATAAAATTCAATTCAGTTTCTTAATACTACTAGTGCAATATCTGGGGGCACTGCAGAAAACCAGGAAGATTCTACCTATCTACCTCAACTGATCATTACTTTTTAAACTAAGAAGAGAGTAAGAGATAATTACATATTGTTTTAGAAATGACTGTGATAGAGTTAAAGGGAAGACATTAAGCTTTCTACATAACGAGATATAAGGGAAAACTTAGTATTTTCACTATAATCTACACAGAATGAAATCACCTTCTCATACTTTCCTCAAAAGATCATGATCCTACCAGAAATATATCTTTTGTATCTTTCCAGAGTTTATGAAAACAAGTTCTGATTTGCTCCTTTTTTCTATGTTTAGTTAAAATGTGGACAATTCACTTTTCAAACCAACCTTAACTTCCTCTGAACCTGAAGTTCCAGCTATACATTCTTTGGCCTTCTGTTCAAATCCACACAACCATTCTCTATAATTCTGTGGGGAGAAAAAAGACAGTCACCAATTTCAAAAAAAAATCTAAAAAAAATAAAATAAATCAAACATTTAAAAATAACTCAATTAGACAATTATAAAAGAAAACTCCACAGATACCATCTCATTAGAAATTTTAAAGAGAAATGTAACTTTCATAAGTTGAAAACAGTGCAGTCTTGAAATTATAAATTGCACTACCATCAAAATAAAACCTTATTTATCCTGACAAACAATGTTTAGAACTCAATTCTGGACTCAAAGATAGAAGACCAAGACTCAAACCTGGCTTCCACCACTTCTTAGCACCAGAAACACTGAAAATCAAAAATGAGTAATTTTTAAAAACTTCTTTTCAAGCACAACAGTTATTAAAAACTAAGTACTCTGAATTTAAAAACAAAGTTCAGTTTTGTTCAGAAAATTTCAAATTCTTTGAGAGCGTTTAGGGGTTCCTCTTCATCAAATTAAAAAATGTACTATTATAAATTATTTTAAAAGTCATAATGAGAAATGAATGATATACATGTGCAAACATTTCCTTAAATCCAACAAAAACCTCAACTTGAGTTTTTTAAAAGATATGAAGGATAAGAAACGATTTACCTTAAAACATCATCAAGTAATAAGCTTCTTTGTTATTAGCATAATTTAATACAATCATTGGCTATAAAAAGGCTTTTATACATAATTTTTTTTCCTGCCTCCTATTGCTGTTTTGCTAAGTAGATCAGCATGGACAGATTGAACTATATGACTTGAGGTGAGGTTAACTGACATGAAAAACACATACTCTAGTTTTAGCCATTATTCTAAATTTCAGAGTAAATTATTCTAAATCTTTGAGGTCTCCTATCTGAATTTTAAACTCTGATGAAAGAATATTTGTTCAACACTACAAATCAAATTTCCTTTTACCTCTCTTAAGTCTTTAGTTTAGTTTAACTCAAAAAGGAACACAAAGTTTCTATTAACTTTTTCTTTTTTTTTTTGGTACCGGGCATTGAACTCAGGGGTACTCAACCACTGAGCCACATTCCCCAGCCCTATTTTGTGTTTTATTTAGAGACAGTGTCTCACCGAGTTGCTTAGTGCCTTGCTATTGCTCCGTTTGGCTTTGAACTCGCGATTCTCCTGTCTCAGCCTCCCAAAGTGCTGGGATTACAGGTGTGTGCCACTATACCCAGTTCTATTAACTCTTTTTTTTTTTTTAATATTTATTTTTAGTTGCAGGTGGACAGAATATCTTTATTTTATTTTTATGTGGTGCTGAGGATTGAACCCAGTGCCTCACGCGTGCTAGGCGAGCACGCTACCACTGCGCCACAACCCCAGCCCCTCTATTAACTCTTTTAAAGCATTTTACTTATGTGGCTGAATTTGGGGTGTTCTATCAACTATCAAATAAGAATAAAAACAAAAGAGGATGCTAAAATCACCCCCACAGTGCAATACCTTCAATATCATTGTTTACACAACCTTTCCATTTTATAAAAGAATGACCTTCTCACATTATAAATTTGAACCACAACTCGAAGTATAAGATTAAACTTCTACTTAACAATTTCAAATATTTTTTAGATACATGCAATAAGCAGAAATATTCACTTTTTAATAAGTACATGAACAAAAGCCAAAGAATATCATCCATGTCTTATTGGTGATTTATAAATTTTCAGTCATTTGGTTACTGACAATGGGTTATTACTATTAATAGCAAATTCACTGAAATGGAACAAATGATGTTACATCCATCTATGAATATGTCATAATGAACCCCACTATTATGTTTAACTATAATGCATTAATAAAAATGTGAAAAAAACAAAAAGAATGAATTTGTGCTGGACACAGTAGCACACGCCTATAATCCTAGATAGTTAGGAGACTGAGACAGGAGGATTACACATTTCAAGGCCAGTCTGGGCAATGTAGCAAGACCCCGTCTCAAAATAAAAAGGTCTGGGATGGAGCTCAGTGGTAGAGCATTTACCTAGCACGTGCTAGACCCTGGATTCAATCCCCTGCACCAAAATTTAAAAAGAATATATTATGATAAGAAGAAAATTTTTGCTGTTGGTATTCTTTCACAATCTTTGAAAAACAGCAACTACCAATAATTAACTCTCTTGTTTAAAATTATAAAATATATTAAAAGTAACCCCTTCTCCTAGATTCAATGTAATAACAGTACTTGAATTGACAGTGTATTTATGTATTTACCCAGGGCAAGATACTTCATCAGTTCAACATAAGTGAACTGATCTACTAAGCTGGTCAAGCTGGAATGTATCCTCTATAATTAGAATGGAAACAAAATAGTTTTTTCTCTTTATTTGAATTAAAAGTAGGCAGTATAAGAGAGAAAGCCACTAAACTCAGACTACACATAGATTAGGCTGTTAAGTTTACTTCCACTACCCTAAGCACCCACACCTGGAAGAATCGGAACTCCTTGGAAAAAGTTCACTCCATGTTTGAGCAGGAAATGTATATAATAAATGAAAAGCATCTTGTTATACCAGAAAGTATAGACGCTATCAAAGTTTAGTAAGGTTGTGTTAAAATCACTGTAGTGGAGCCTAGATAAGTTCCAATGGGCCTAAGAAACAGGAGACATTATTGACCTCATGATGGAAGCTCACAACACTGCCTATGAAGTGGTCTTGTACCCACATCACCAAAATATTGAAACTGAATCTGATCAGTCTTCTACTGATACACAAAGGACAGGGTAACATGCTGACACCAGGGATGCAACCAAGCTAAATTCAAACTACAGGAAACTGCAAAGGAAACCTACCAAGTTTAAAAGATGGTGGTGGAGGAGTGCTGATAAAGAAAACTGATACAATTAAAAAAAGACATCACATGTTGACCTTATTTGGGTTCTGATTAAAATAAACTATAATGAGTTATTATTTAATTAAAACAATTTTATATCACAACTGGAGAAATGCAAGCATTGACTAAATATACAAAATGAAGAACATATTTTTTATTTTTATTTTTATTTTTTTTAAATAGTTGACATTTACATGTATTTTTTTTAAAATATTTATTTTTTAGTTGTAGGTGGACACAATAGCTTTATTTTATTTTTATGTGGTGCTGAGGATCGAACCCAGTGCCTCCCGCGTGCTAGGCGAGCACGCTACCACTGCGCCATAACCCCAGCCCAAGAATATATTTTTTAATGTAATACTCTTTTTAAAGAAATTCTTATCTTTTAGAAACACTGTTGTTTGAGCACCTTCAAAATAATCCAGGCGGTGCAAGATGGGAGGTAAAACAAGACTATTTATGGACTGATGCATGGCATATATTTATAATTGCTCAAGAAGGATATTTGGCTCACTATTCCAATATCTTTTCTTCTGAACACATAAACCATCTTCCACTAAAATAAAAAAGACATACCCCACCACTTTAGGAAACATGTGTATATTCACTGGACTTCTCTGCCCTCAAATACATTGTGTTAATTTTTTGAACCAAAGTAACTTTTCTTTCCCACTTAAAACATGCACATCCTTCCATAAATCAAGTTGTTTTCTATTACCTTTAGGACTTTTGCTTGAATAAGTTAATAGATGACCAAACTCTTCAGTTTTGAAATGTAGAGGTCAGGTTCATAGTATTGAATAAAGAAATAAAATGTTGCTACAACTAATAAGTAATTACTTAAAATTAAGTTCTATTTTGAGCAAAACCATTAACAATATTATTGGTTTTACTGACCATTCGGAAACAATTATTTCCCAGATATGTTTGTAATTCTCTAAATGTTATAGAATACAACAAGTTTCAGGTGAATATATACATGAGTTCTGAACCAAGTTACTTTTTCTAACTACTCAAAAGCAACCTGCGTTAATGATGGGGAAGATTAAGGTATCAATACACTATCAAAACCAAGTGCTAAGTGCAAATACTGTGCATTCACAACTTTCTTGAATAATATGTTAAAAAGTAATAAATTCTTTGGGAGGCTGAGACTGGAGAATCGTGAGTTCAAAGCTAGCCTCAGCAATGGCGAAGTGCTAAGCAACTCAGTGAGACCCTGTCACTAAATAAAATACAAAAAACAGAGCTGGGGATGTGGCTCAGTGGTCGAGTACCCTTGAGTTCAATCCCCAGTACCTCTTCACCAAAAGTAATAAATTATTCTTACCAAATTAGAAGGGACAGACACCTTTGGAAATAATTTTTTGAGAACTTCTTTAGCCTCCAACTCAACAGCTTCCACGTGTTGCTGTCTTTCCTAAAGCAGAAGATAGACCAAATCATACTTAGAAAAGAATAGAATTTTTAAGAAGAAGAGAAAAACCTACGGTCTTTTAAGCTCTAAAGGAGGAAAAAGTCAATTTAAAAAAAAAAAAATTTAATACTGGCAAATGTCAGGATTTCCCATTTTCAAATATTAAAATGTTCTCAAAATTAGAAAAAATCTGCAAAATCTCTAAAGCATCCTAAATAGCAAATAGTGTTTTAAATCAATCAAGCCAAAACAATATCTGACAATATGGACATTTTCCTTGGCATCAGAAATCAAGTGATTTGCCTCTCCAGAAAAAATTCTACACACAGACATCCTTAAGGAAAACAAAAAACAAAAAACCTCACTTCCCTAGAGTTAAAACTTTATAAACTACCTTCCCAAGAAATCTGCCATTTACTGACTACTAAAACTGACATTTACTGGCTATTAAATCTCTATTCCCCCCACCAAAAAAAAAAAAAGCCATCACTAATAGGACAGTAATACCATGGTAATTAATAAAATGGGAACTTTTGTATTTCCATCTTCAATGTCAGATGAAGCTATTTATGCTAACCAAAAGAACCATCAAAATTTAATGGGTGGAAGAAATGGGAAAAAGAAGAGAATGGGGGAAAAACTTATGACATATTATTTCACTAATAAGAATCAAGAAGACTAATTCTGACACTTGTACATGGACTCCGTCAGCTGTAAATTTAAAGTATTATAAATGTATAAATCTAAATTTGCTGATTTTAAATCCAAATTCAATGGATTATAAACTCAAAATCACTGTTTGTCAAAATTAGGGTAAAAATCTGATCACATCCCCCCAAAAATCTAATAGTCAAACTATCTCTTTAAAATAAAAAAAAAAACTATAAAAATGCACATCTACACCAAGCCAAGAAAATCGTCACAAAAACAACACTCCTGAGGTTCAACAAGTGACAAGAAAGCAAACAAGCTAGCAACATCTCAATCATATCTTTCCCTGATCATTTAAGATGGATCTTTGAAATTAATTACTGATTTAAGGTACACACATTTCAATTTAAGAAAATCTAATTACATGAACATCTAAATTTGTACAACAAAACCCTAGACATTTTATCATGTTCTATACACACAAAAAGCTGTTACTTTATTAAAGATGAGTGCCAATATTTTGGAATAGGTGTTTTACTGGGGTATTTTTAATAACTCAACAACGTTCACTAAATTGCAGAAATACATCCAACTGCATAAAATAAGGTATAGTCATTAAAAAAAATGCTACTTCAGAGGCAATTTTGAGGTAATTTTTGTCATTTGCGCAGTGATAATCACAAGCAATCTTTAAAGAAAATTAGGAAAAGACTGTGGAACAGAAGCTTTTTGAAAACTTATCCCAAAAAAAAGAATCTAAAATGAAATGTCTAACTTCTTTTAATTTTGTTTTGTGCGGTAGCAGGGATTGAACGCATTGTACTGCTCATCTACATCCCCAATCCTTTTTATTTTTTGAGGTAACGACTTGCTAAGTTGATATGGCTGGATGGAATTTGAGATCCTCCTGCCTAAGCCTCCAGAGTCCCTGACCAGAGCAGTAAGTGTTTAATTTGTAACAAGAGCCCCAAAGATGAGAAGTTACTTTTATTCCCCACCCCTAACCCTCAGAGATGGACATTAAATCTAGGGTATCACACATCCAGGGTAAGCCTAGGCAAGTTTTACCACTGATCCACACTCCCCACCAAGAAGTTACTTTTATTCTGTATCAACAATTTTAGCTAAAAAGTTTTCATTTGACATAATGGTATGATTATAATCCATTATTCTACTTTAACACCAGGAAAAGATCTAATGTTAGATATTGCATTATAATTTCCTTACCATCTTTAAATGAAATATACATATGAAAGATATCTTTCATATAAACCTGTCATTTATAGCAACTCCTCAAAAGTATTTATTTTAAAAGAGTCCTGGACAGTATGCCACCCTCTGTTACATCTTAGGTAAGCTGACTGTTAATTATTTCTAGCACCTAAATCACTGAAATGTTTTACATAATTACTTCTTGCAATACAATTTGTGGCATTGGGTCAATCAACATCACTTAAAATCTGATACTTAAGGACTGTCTAAAATTTGCTGAAATAGAGAAGACTGAATTCTATTCTCTGTAGATCATTAGCTGTGCAAAAAGCTATCATGCATACAAATTCTAGCTTTCTTTTAGAATCATAATATGCAAGCATGCCTCTTGCTGGTGGCAGGTAGCTTCTTGTAGGAATGGCAAGATCAGCACTTTTTAGACATCCAGTGTTACTAGCAAAATAAATGCTAAAGAGTAGCTCTTAACAGTGAAAAACAGTACAGAAACAAGCAGAAACATGACTATACAACTGCAACCACTAACCATTCACAATTAAACAATAATGCCCTGTCTATTCTAGATTTTTCTACTCTGTGCCCTAAATTTCTCCATTCCTAATACCTGCCAGCTATTTCAAATTTAAGTTTTAATGAAAACTACAATCGGGTCACTAGGCATATAAGTAAATAACAAATCCACTGCACTAAAGGAAATGTGACTATAAACAAAAAATTGATTCCTCCAAATTGTTTTGTAAAACTATTCTGCTAAGAAAATCCCTTCAAATGTCTTAAGACATATTTAAAATTCAGCAGATTACCTTGGCACATAAGTCACTTTAAGAATGCTTCATTAGGGGCTGGGGCTATAGCTCAGTGGTAGAGTGCTTGCTTAGCATGCGTGAGGCACTGGGTTCGATCCCCAGCACCACATATAAATGATAAATGAATAAAATAAAGATCCATCAATGACTAAAAAATATTAAAAAAAAAAAAAAAAAGAAAGCTTCACTAAATTATATGGGTTCCTTCTTTAACCCATCTGCAAAATTCAATACTCCTGTTCCACACTGATTCAATTCTCTCAATCTTTAAAAACTACTCCTTCATTATAATTCATTACAAATGTTCACACCCAATGGACACATTAAGCTCAAGGAGAATGTCCTTCATTGTTTGAAGACAATGAGAGTTATGTGTTTCAGGAGTACTTTACAAACTCTGATCAAACCAATTAATGCTTGATACTAATATTCCATTTTAAACATGACACATGTCATTACTGTCCAACTGCCTCAAAATGTTAAAAGTTTAAGTCCCCTTCTTCTAAGGAACCATCCCCAGTACCATACTCAGAACTGATATCTTTCCTATATTTCTTAAGACTTTTCATTTTTCTACTTTGAATATTCCTGGTATACCCCCAAAAATCCTGTTCACTGTGCATCATAGATACATGCTAGGTACTTAAATGTGTATGCTAAGACAGAGTTCTTTAGTTTGGGGTTTCCACTGAAGTTCTCTTAACTACCCCAACGAGGCACACTCTCTGAAAGAAATCTATGTGCCTAGAACAGGCCTTCTGAGACTCTTCAGCCAAAGCTCCAACAGAGATCATCCCAACAAATCAGCACGTCCAAAATTAAAGCCTCAAGGAGTATATGAAAAAAGCAGAAATGACAGAGATGATAAATGTGGATGGTAGATTTTATATTTAAATTGCAGTAAAATTAAATGCTTTAGTCTGATTTTAAGACAAGCTGCAGATTTTCTCTGTTCAGTTGATTGTTTCTAGGAGTTAGCATTACAACCTTGGAAGTCTTGTTCACTTTGTCCTGCAGCATTTTTTCAGTTGATGCCAATGCTTCCATTGCTTCCCAGTTTTTCTCCCGAAGGTCCTAATCATTTTTAGAAAAAATGATTTCAGTTTATCCATTATTGAAAGATTTTTGCTTTTCACTTCATCAGTATTTTGCACTGCATTTAAATGCTGGTTACTGCAAAATCATTTCAATGGGAAAATATGTATATTAGCAAAAAAATAAAAAGCAATGTTTAGAAGTTTGAATGAGAAAATAAAGATGCCCGCCTTCCACGTTTTAGCACACACACCAAATATGCCAGCTTTTAAAATAATTACTGTGCACATGTGAAAAAGAAGAAAGCATTCAAAAGTAAACACACAAACCAAGATTACAAGTGTGATTTCAGGTACACTGAACATTAGAAGATTAAGGACAGAGCAAATACACAAGTATTGCAAAAGGCTTTCCATGTGATTTTAAAAGGACCCAATATCATCATGGGACTTTCCACTGTAGAACATTTTTTCCTTTAATGTTTTAATAAAATTAACACATTTCCAATATACCTGGACATGACACAGTGTGTCATTCACTATGTTCTCTTTCTTTCATGTCAAATGTGTATGCCACAAAACCAACCTGACACAAACTATATAAGCTAGTTGAGTGGGGCAAATAAGGCAGCTGGAAAGCTGTAAAACATGTTCTCTTACAGGAGAAACAGAAGTCATTGAAAAACTGAGCTCCAAAAGATCTAGACTTTAACAGCATTTCAATAGCAAATATAAATAAAAACAATCTGCTATCTTTCAGTCTTACTTCAGAATCAGAAATCTAAATATAACCCAAAAGTAAAAAGCCAATATTCACCATGTACTGATTACTAAGTGCCAAATACTATATTTGGCATTTCACAAATTCTCATTAATGCTTATAACAATTTATGATATTTATTCTCATTTTATAGACAGTGAACTATAACTGAAGGCTTTAAGAAAACTGGCCACCAGTACATAGTAAATGAAGTGGCAGAACTAGAATGGACTGATGCTGCACCCTGCTGGTCTCCAGTGTCCTGGCTCTTTCCACGTGCTTCAGGGCCTCCAGTGCTGTTGCCATTGCTGTTGTTCCTGTATTAAACTGGCACTACCATGCCTTCCTTATCTCAGAATCCGGATAATAAAACACAGCTAAAATGTTAGCAGGACACTGGCAAGTTCACCTCAAGTTCTGTTGCTAAGCAATGCTGTTAGTAATGTTACTCAACATACGAAGGGCAATTCACATACCTAATTTTGACAAACTCAGGGGTGCAGGAAAATGTCAACTTGTTAAATTAACGATTTAACCCAAATTTTTAAAAAATTTAACTTATACTAGAAACATGCATTTATTATCCATATCTCCTTAGATTTCAATAATAATTTGGTCTTAATAATGGTATTTTTTTGTGTACAAAAATGCATTCTATAACAAGAATTCTTGGACTACTTATAGGTATCACCTTCTGGTAAGACAGAATGTATGACATTCACCTAAATTCACCATTTGTCTGCTCAGAAAGAGTACCACAACTTAGAGCTCCCAAAGAACTGTTCCTTCCCATTTTAGTATAAATGCATTCAGGTTCTAAGGTTTCTAACCAACTTAATTACCAAAATATGCACTTCCTCTCAGTTAAACAAAAAAAAAACAAAAAGCAGAGCTCCAGAAGATTCTGAAAACTTAATTATTGATCAATACTGGCATTACTTTTAGTCTACAAAAAGGCTAGCCTGATCTAAACAGGAGAAAATATCTTTGATTTTAAAATACTGAATTTGAAAGAAATTATTTTTCCAAATAAAAATTCAACAAAAAGTCAATTACATTTTTAGTTAAAAATCCAAAGCTTTCATAGTTTAAGTATATAAAAATTGTCTTTCACCTATTAAAAAAATCTGCTCTCCAATAAAATGATTACTCTAATACAATGTACCTCCATAAAAAGTCAAAACATAGAAAGCAATAACACTCTTACAAAGATTAAGAAAAAATTTTCTGAAGCAACTTTTCAATGTTGAATAAAAAAGTTTCATTTTGATAAAGATTTACTTACATTATTTTTCTTCCTTTGGTGTTCAACAGCATCCTTCAAAGAATCTAACTCATTCTGGAGACCAGTTATTTCCTTCTCTCTGTCTGAAATTCTAAACCAGAACATTAGTACATATTTTAGGCAAATAGTGATTTTAGATAAACAGTAACACAGCTTAGATATTAGGTGAACAATAATGTAATTGAGATACCTATATATCAATATTTGTTATTACAAAATAGATGTTTTGCAAGTAGAGGTTTTGAAAAGTGCATTCATTTAGCTACTGTTACCACAGAAAGTCCATCCTGTGAATTCTTAATTTCAGAAATTATTTTTCAAATAAGTTTATACACATGACATGATGAGGTTTGTTCTAAAAAGAAAACAACTCTTAAGAACTAATTCATGGGGCTGGGATTGTGGCTCAGCGGTAGAGCGCTTGCCTTGCATGCGTGAGGCCCTAGGTTCGAACCTCAGTACCACATACAAAGCAATAAAATAAAGACATTGTGTCCATCTACAACTAAAAAAAAAAATTAAAAAAAAAAAAAAAGAACTAATTCATGAACATATGAACCACTGTCATGGTTATTTTCAGAGGAATGAAAACTGATACAAAGGCAGTCCCCTACAAGTATTTTTTTTTCCCCCAGAAGGCAATGAAATGGTTACAGCTTTAAGTGGCTAACTCACAACAAAAGCATGATATTAAAATAAGCAAGGAGTAATTTTGCCATTTTCACATCAATCTTAGGATTTATTCCCCACTACCCTGTCCTATCCAATGAACTAGTTATTTCCCAGAAATGCAGAAAGCAATGGCAAACATTCATAATTCAATTGTTAAGAGTGGCTTGTGTATAAAGTTAAATCACAGTGGGCTGGGATTGTGGCTCAGTGGTAGAGAGCTTCCCTTGCACACATGAGGCACTGGGTTCAATCCTCAGCACCACATAAAAATAAATAAAGATATTGTTGCCATCTACAACTAAAAAAAAAAAAAAAAGTTAAATCACAGGTAGCTCTTTCTTAAGAATAAAGCCCTACATAAGGGGTGCCCAGCCCACAGTCTGTTTTAGTATGGTCCTTGAAATAAGAGCTGTTTTAACGTTTTTTTTTTAAAGACAGGGTCTCACTAGGTTGCTCATAAACATTTTAAACTTAAAATAAGCTTATGTGTGTAAATGTATAAAAGTTTATATTGCTCAGGCCATGGTCTCAAACTCACGGCCTCCAGTAATCCACCCACCTCAGCCTCCCAAGTAGCTGGAACTAGAGGAGAGCACCATCATGCCTAGCCTCCTGTTTCATGTTTTTAAAGGTTGAAAAAATAAAAAATAGTACAAAACAGAGACCTATGTGGACCCCAAAATCTAAAATATTCATTATTAGACCCTTTCATAGAAAACCTTTACAGACCCATGCTCAAGACTAAATTTAAAACAGTAAATAACTCTAACCTAACAAACGACCAACTTCATAAACAAGCCAAGATGAAAGACCATTTAGATTACTGATATCACCTATTAATATTCTTAATGTGGCTGACATTCAACACTTGACACATGTTATAACTTAATTTAAATGACCTTAAATGTAGCCTCTTTGCAAAAGTTATAGGTCAAAAAGAACTTTCAGTTAAAAAAAAAAAAAAGTTCTCCTTAAAAAAGTGCAACTATAAAGATTATAAGTTTTCTTTGAAATCCAAAAGTTAACCCAAAATGTGCACCATTATACTCCACAATGAGATCTAAAATAAAGAAGACTTAGTAGGACAACTGAGGTAATTGAAAGTGATCTACTAAAATTGTTAAAGTGTAGTTTAATTTGATATTTGCCTAATGCCTAAAAAAAGAAAAGAAAGAAAAAAAAACTGAGTATCTCCCTTAAGAAGATATTCAAAGAAATCCAAATGCAATTAGGAGCATTCACCAGCCAAAGATACAGCTAAACTCCACTGATGAGCAGTTCAAGACATATAAACAGAACTGTAAAAATTAGGTGATTATTTGCAGTTCCATTAAATTATTTCTCTGAGAACTGTTTAGCACATAAAACGTTTTCACTTCCCAAACTGTGAATCAAACTTATTACTTACACTTTCAATAATTCTTCATGAGGGGGGAAAGAAGATGCCTATTAAAAGAGTTAAATATTATTTCAAAACAAAACTTTCTAAAAGACAAAAAAATTAAATTATTCTGAGATATAAATTAAGACATTACCAAATGAGAAAAATACCATTATTCCCCATGTTAGCACCTTAACTTTATTTTAATAAAAACATGTACAAATTTGTAAAATGTACTGAGTACTAACTCTAATCTTCATTGTCACTACATATTTAAACTCTTCATTTAACAAATACTTTTTAATTCCTTATGGGCAAAGCACTGAGGTAATATAACAATGACTTAAAAGTTGCTTTTGCTAAAAGGGCTGACTTTTCACTTGGGCCTGCAAAAGGAAAAACTTGACATCTCTGCTTCCAATTTGCATCTATCTGCTTTGTTCTGAATCACCTTGGATTCCAGGCACAACAGGTCTGATCTATAAACATCTTGTAATGAGTCAAAACTACTCCCTAGGCAACAATGACTTACTTATCATCCCAATGATGCCATCCCGACCAATTCTGAAATAATAAAAAACCAGACCACAATCTGACCAAGACTGCTTAACTAGGCATATTTCTGGTTCTCCTTGTCTATATAATCTGGAAAGCTTATGCCAGTATCCCCAAATACAGGGCTGCAAACACTAATTTCCCTTTTTATTTTTGGTGTGGCCATGAAGATTTAAGTTCCTTTCCCGATTTCCACCATTACTTTTTCTGTTTTGGGGGCAAGTAGCCAGATCTTATTTGTTTGGATCTCTGGAGCCAGAATTCTGGGTGAGGACTCTAGTAATAGAAATACCTGAAATTTCCATACTTTAAAATCTATATTTCACTATACAAAAATTTTAAGCTTCCAAAAGTAACTGTTCTAGTTATACATTTATAAATTGAATTGTGGGGAATATATTGTTTAAAATTTTTTAATTTTATTTTTACCAAACACAGCTACCACCTTGAATACATATTTTAAATAATGGTAGACCATTACTTACAACATACTTGTTTTTCTCCAATTATTGATTTTTTTAAGAGAAAGCAAAAATAGAGTCTATACACGTTTAAACTGATCTCTGTAAGATTTTTCACTACCTAAGAAAAGCAATCTAGAAGATCAGAATACACACATTCAGACATAAAAAAGTTGAATACAGATAGTAATATTATTTAGATATATTTTTATATATTGTGGATTATTTTATCTTGGCTATGGCAGAGCAAATTGCTTTGTTTTACAGGAAACTTGACAAATGCTTTTATAAAGAAAAGAACACTTTAATCTCAATGAAAATGTAAAAAACAGCAAGAATACTTATAATCACTGGTGTATAATTTTTACCACAAAAGTAAAAGGCAGGATATCTAATAATACCTACCTGTTGGTAATTTTGTTGCTTAAGCTGTTCAATCTGGGATTGAAACAATTTGTTTTCATCTTGTACCTCCTGTTTAAACAAAAATAAAATATGAATACCCAAAAAAGATTTTTATTTTCCTTATAAGCTTTTGAAGTACATTATACAATCTACAAAAATTCCAAAATAGCTGGGCGCGGTGGCACAAGCCTGTAATCCCAGCACTTAGGGAGGCTGAGACAGGAGAATTGCAAGTTCAAAACCAGCCTCAGCAATGGCGAGGTGTGGTGCTAAGCAACTCAGTGAGACCCTGTCTCTACATAAAAATACAAAATAGGGCTGGGGATGCAGCTCAGTGGTCCAGTGCTCCTGAGTTCAATCTCTAGTACCAAAAAAAAAAAAAAAAAAAATATAAAATAGTAACAATTTTAAAAGAACGCAATAGGCTTTATTTTAAAATATATAATTACAGTAATTATATTTAGTACTAGCCTGGAAGTAGCATATCTCCATGAAACAAAATAGAAGACAGAAATAGGCCCAAATATTTATAGGAATTTAGTATAGAGTGATATTTCACATTAGTAAGACTAGGTTTCTCAATCAGCACTAGTAGTATTTTGGGCTGGATATTTCTTTGATGTAGGAGGTTGCCCTAGGTACTATAGAATATTTAGCAATTCATAGCCTCTAACAGTAATTGTACATAGACTAATAGTAGATGCAGTAGCATTCTTCTTCCAGCTGTGATAACCAACGTTTATCTCCAGCAATTGCTAAGAGTGCTGTGGGGAGCAAAGCCACTGCAAAGAAGATGGATTATTTAATAATGGACCTAGCCTTTCTTGTTAAAGGTTAGAAGTGTTATTCTCACAATTTACCAAAATAAATTATATATAAATTTAAAAATCTAAATAAAAAATAAATTGTAAACATACTAAAATGTGCAAATATTTTTATGATCAAAAAATAAATTGTAAACATACTAAAATGTGCAAATATTTTTATGATCACAGAGTAAAAGATACTTTTCTTCCTAAGACTTAAAACTCAGCAAATTACTTTTGAGTACTCAAAAGTTTTAAACTTCCATTAAGAGAGAGGAAAACACAAAACAAATCAAAATAAAAACACTGAGGTAAACAAATCGAATCATAATAACAAAAGGCTAATTTCCATTATGATGTAAAAGTATCTTATAAATTAGTAGAAAGTGTCATTCCAGAAGAAAAAGTATAGAAAAAATTAAATAAAAATTTAATTACAAATCAATTTAACATATGAAAAATGCTTAACTTCTCTCACCATCAAACACAAATGTAAAACAATCTTACCAGCTTTCAAGAATAATAATCAAATGTTATCATCTTTTGTCAGGAAGGGGAATGACCCTCTATTATCAAGAGTGTAAATTAGTAAAAACATTTTTGGAGGGCAATTTAACATTACATAACAAAATTTAAAATACACTTACCTGGAGGGACAGGGCATGTGACAAAACCAACCCTTAGAGTATGCAATGTGAGCAAAACTAGTTCAAGACACAAAGTATCTACAAATATGTAATCACTTTAAATCTATGGTCTGTAAGTATCTAAACATTAACTTCATAAAAGTGACAAGATACTGATTTCCTATTTAAGATACTTCTTTCAGAACAAAACATCTGTACAAACCTTTGACCTAGAATCTAGAAATTTATAATAGAGATAGAAGCAAAAGTATTCAAAATGTTTGTGCAAGCATATTCACTGCAGCATTGTTTGTAACAGGAAAAACAATGCTGAAGAGTCTAGGTATCCATCAACTAAGACTGGTTATACAAATAATACAATCATATAATACCATGAAGCTATTAAAAGTTGAAGTCAGAAATGTACTTCCCTGGGGAGATCTCAAAAACATTGGTAATTAGGGAAGAAAGCAAAATAAAACTATATAATTAAACACAAGTAAACATACATCCACATATTTTATGTATCAGTAGTTTCTCAAAAGATTTTGACCAACGACAGTAGTTATCTCTGAGGAATGAGACACAATATATAAATAGGAAGGCTCATTCAGTATTCTCTTCCCTTTCATAGCAGTAAAAACGTTTTAAAAACATGCAAAGATAATAACTCACCCAATAATTAATTTTAAGTCATCATACTTACCTGTAACAGCTTTGTTTTGCTAGAAAGATCACTCTCCCTCTCTTTTAGCATAGCTTCTACTCTTTCCATTTCATTTTCCTTCTCTTTCAACCTAGAATTTTTACAAACAACTTATTTTACTAACTTTGCATTGAAAAAAAAAAGCCAGACTCCAATATTACCTCTCAGAAAAATGATAGCATAAACAATGCCTACAAGCTTTCTCCTCATATTACAAACTTTTGAGTTTGTTCAAAAGACAGTATTTGCTGGATCATTTTACTCAAAGTCCAAGAACATCCTAAAATTGCTACAGCTTATTTTATATATATTATTTTTATCTAGGAGGAAACTCTAAATATGAAAAGATTTACCTAAGAGCAAAAGGTAAGAGCAAAACTGTATTTCATGAAATGGTTACAAAAGTATTACTGGGGCTAAGGTTGTGGCTCAGTGGTAGAGCGCTTGCATAGCATGTGTGAGGCACTGGGTTTGATCCTCAGCACCACAAAAAAATAAATAAATAAAATAAAGATATTGTGTTCATCCACAACTGAAAAAAAAAGTATTACTTAAAAAGAGATTAGTGTTGCTCCCAAGAATGTTAGCCATAATTCGTTGGCCCCAAAAGTACAATATACCCAACTTTTGTGCTGAAAGAGGCGCTACATATAATTTAGTCAGGTACACTCTTAACCCAGGGGCACTTTACCACTGAGCTACAGGCCCAGGCCTTTTTATCTTTTGAGACAGAGTCTCACTAAGTTACTAAGGCTGGACTTGAACTTGCACATCTTCCTGCCTCCAACTCCTGAGAAGCTGAGATTACAGGCATGTGCCCCAGCACCCAGATAACATTTAATACTGTCAAATGTTCAGTTTATCCATTTTATCCAAGCAGGAACCCATCTTAATTTATTTCAGTATCTCCAATGTCTGAAGGTTCTCAAGTATTTGCTGAATGGGCCACAGTTTTTATCTCATTTAAATGTAGAAAGTATCAAGATGCTTATAGGTCTATATGAAAAATTAAGCAGCATACAAAGTAAGTGTGGGATAAAAGAATGAAAAGACAAATACATATTGTAAAGTGAAAGAAACCAATCTGAAAAGGCTACATACTATATTATTCCAACTATGACATTCTGAAAAAGGCATAACTATGGAATAGTAAGATGACCCATGGTTGCCGGGAATTTGGGGTGAGGGGGACAGGGGTGGGAAGTAAATGAAAGGAGGGTGGGATGAATGAACAAGTGAAGCACAGAATATTTTTAGGACAGCAAAACTATTCTGTATGATACTATAATAAATATACTGTCATTATACATTTGTTAAAACCTACAGAGTGAATCCCAACAAAAACTTGACATTTAGTTTAAAACAATGTATTGCTATTGGCTCTTCAACTGTTTTAAATGTACCCTGCTAAGGCAAGATGTTAATAACAGGGGAAATGGAAGGGGGATATGGGAACTATGTGCTTTTCCCTTATTTTTTTCTGTAAACCTAAATATGCTCACCCCGCCCCCAAATAAAGTCTGTTAATTTAAAAAGAAAAGAAAATACAAGGGAAAATGTAAGGTAAAAATAAACCTAAATTATATACTTTCATAATTTATATACCAACTACAAAGATGACACAAATGGCTCTAAGCTTTCTCTTAGCAGATAAGCACCTTGACAATTACATAATGCCCAAAAGATAAGAGTTGCACAAATGAGCCATCTTGTTGTCAAGAAGTCATCCTCCTTGTATTCATAAAGATAAATGACTTAAATATTCACATCATCTTATTTTTAAGGACAACAGTTTCAAAAGGGGATACTTCTTAAAAACATTGATAAAGACTGCTGAGGTCCAGATACCATTCCTCACAAGTACAGACTCATTTAGCTTAAGAAAACAGACTTTATAGTATATAAATTTGTTCTAGGATGAACATCTACAAAATATGACACCTCCTATGCTGATTGAAGTCAATATTTTTTACTATTCAGCACAGAGTAACAAACATAGCAAGTTCTATTTTACCAATATTATGACTATAATTATTTTCTAATCAGAGGTGTTATTCACCAAATACTAATTTTAAGCTGCAGATATGGATATTTATTTTTTTCTTCATATTCTCTTTATATTTATTTTAGCATGTTTTTTAACAGTTACTTTTCCTTGTCTTGTATTTTGAAGTTTAGGGTTCTAATTTTTGTTTTGTTTTTGTTTCTTTTCCTCATTTCTCTTTCTCCTTTCTTCTTCTGCTAACAGCCGAAGTCTGTTATTCTTTCTCCTTTTGTTTTCATATTCTTCCCCTCTTCATAACCATTATTTGCTGCATCTCTTCTGCATTCTATCTGTTCACACTGTTTTTCACCAGCACATATCCCCTTTATTGATTGATTACCCAGAACGTTCATATTCTACAACTGTGAATGTGGTTCAGGGATCATCCCAAGTGGAAGCTAGAAGGCCAGGGTTCATGAGTCACATCATCCAAATGACCATGGCAGCTATGCTATTGATGGTACCTCAGGCACCTCCTTGATCAGGAAACCTTGCCCTCTGGTTGTTCAGCCTTGGGGAGGCCCAGAGCCTCTCGGCTCTAGATAATCATTTGTCTCTAGGCCCTTGGGAGCTTAGAGATCAGGATACAGACCCTGGCCTGGCTATGGAGATGGTAAGTTAAACATTCTTAACTATCTTCTACTTCCTATCACATATTCTTTTCTCTTAATGGACTATATTTTTATCATCTTTTAGAATTATTTATTTTATATAACTCCTATCCCCACCATTTGTGTTGTTGTAATTATTACTGCTGTAGATGCTACAGTAGACACTTGCTGTTTATTTTAATGCCAGATCTAGTTTACAGTTATTTATTGTTTCTGCTGTTGGCAACTGCAGACTCCACCATTCCTGCTTTAGTGATAATTAGTGTTGTAAAAGTCATAGTAGGCACCGGGTATTTATTTGAATGTTGTATATCATTTGCATCAAGTGTTGCTATTATTTCCCCCTTTTCTGTGAGGTGGTAGACATCTACTAGGTCCCTAGAAATTCACAGGGTAGAGACTCTGCTGCAGAACTAACCTCAGCCAAAAGATGGCACACCTTGTTTCACAAATTAAAAATACTCAAACTTCAGCTATACTTCAATACAAAGAACAGAGAGGACAAAAATTTTAAACTTAAGACAAGGCCCCAAGTAGGAAGGTTTAGGGGTGGGCCTTTAGGTCCCACTCACAGACAGCCACACCTACAACAAAAAAGAATTCATACAAAGGCTGTGGACATCACACTTATGAAGGGGTCTCAATCTAGATCACTTAAGGACACTCAGGCAAGAGAAGGCTGTGCTCCATAAAGGTCCACATAAGAGTGGAAGAGAAATCCATCCCAATAGATGCATAAAACCCAACACAGGAATATGAGAAATACCAAAAAACAAACAAACAAAAAAAACCAAACAAACAAAAAAACATGGAAGTTTCCTAAAGTTTATAATTCACCAGCAACTGATTCCAAAGATACTCAAGTGGAAGAAATTGTCAGATGAGGAATTCAACAGAACGATTATAAAAATGATCAATGAATTCCAAAAACACAGAAAAACCAAATAAATTAAGAAAAGTCAATACAAGATATGAATGAGAAATTCAATAAGGAGATAGACATATGAAAAAAGAACTAATATGGAAATGAAATCCTGGAAATGAAAGGCACAATCAATCAAAACATTGAAAGTCTAATACAGTAGACCATGATGAAGACAGAATTGCAGCTGGAAGACAAAGTAGCCACCCTTGAACATTTACACAGTTTTAAAGAAAGGAAAATAAGTAACCATGATCAGAATATACAAAAACTCTGAATATTAGGAGTTCAAATTTAAGATTCATTGGAATTGAAGAGGGCAGTGAGGTACAGGCTAACGAGTACGATAACTTCTTCAGGGAAATAACAAAATTTTCCAAACTTCAAAATAAGAAGGACATCCAGATATAGGAGGCATTCAGAACCCCAAATAGACATACTGATAAAGGGAATAATCCAACAAGAAGATATAACAATAGTAAATATTTATGCCCCAAATGTTAGTGTACCTAATTACAAAAGAGACACTACTTAAATTCAAGCCTCACACAGACCCTAGTTCAATAATACTGGGTGATTTCAACACATCTCTCTCACCATTAGATAGGTAGGTCATCCAGACAAACTCAGTACTCTTTGGACCTGAAAAATATTATAAATCAAATGTACTTAACAGACATCTATAGAATACTTCATCCAACAACAGCTAAATACACTTTTTGTTCTCAGCAGCTCATGAAACCTTTTCTAAAATACAGCATATTTTAGACCACAAAGCAATTCTTAGCAAATACAAAACAATTGATAAAATTCCTTGGACCTTATCAAATCATAATGGGATGAAATTAGAAATCAATACCAAAAAATTCCTACAGAAACTATTTAAAAACATGGAGACTGAACAATGCACATTTGAATAGTGAATGGGTAATAGAAGAAATTGGGAGAAATTAAAAAATTATTAGAATTGAATGAGAATAGTGATAAAACACATCAGAACCTCAGGGACACTATGAAGGCAGTTCTAAAAGGCAAGTTTACAACTATGAATGCCTACATAAGAAAACCAGAAGATCGCAAATGAACAACCTAATAATGCATCTCAAAGCCTTTGAAAAAGAAGAACAAACCAATTCTAAAACCAGTGGAAGGAAATAATTAAGATCAAAGCCAAAAATCAATGAAATTGAGAATAAAAAAAAATACCAAGTATCAATGAAAGAAAGGGCTCTTTGAAAAGATAAACAAGATTGATAAGCCTTTAGCCAAATTAACCAAAAGAAAAAGAGAGGACCCAAATTAATGAAGTTAGAGATGAAAATGTAGAAATCACCACAGACATTACAGAAATCCAGAGGATCATTAGGAACTAGTTTGGAAACTAATACTCCAATTAATTGGAAAACCTAGAAAAATGGATATATTTCTAGATACAATCTGCCCAAATTAAATCAAGAGATACAGAAAACCTGAGCAGATTAATAACTAGCAATGAGATAGAAGTAGTAAGAAAAAGACTTCCAACAAAGAAAAAGCCAGGATTCTCAGCTGAATTCTATCAGACTTTTACAGAAGAACTAATGCCAATGCTCCTCAAATTATTCCATGAAATAGAAAGGGATGGAATACTTCAAAATTCATTCTATGAAGCAAGTATCACACTCATATCAACACCAGGTAAGGACACACCAAGGAAAGAAAACTACAGAACAGTATCCTTGATGAACTTAGATGCAAAAATACTTAATAAATATTAGCAAATAGTATTCAACAATATGTTAAGATTGTACATCATGACCAAATCAGTTTTATCTCAGGAAAGCAAGGATGGTTTAACATACAAAAATCAATAATAATCACATTAATAGGATTAAGGACAAAAATCACTTAGCCATCTCAATAGATGCAGAGAAAGCCTTTAACAAAATTCAGCACACATTCATGATTTAAAATTTAAAAAAAAACACCAACTGAAGAAACTAAGGATAAAAGGAACCTATGTTAACATTATAAAGGTTATATACATAAAACCAAAGCCAACATCAGAATGAATGGAGAAAAAAATGAAAGCATGTTCTATAAAATTTAGAACAAGACAAGGATGTCCATCCACTCTTACCACTGCTATTTAACACAGTGCTAAAAATTCCAGCCAGAGCAATTGGTCAAGAGAGGGAAATAAAAGGGATAAAAGGGAGGGGAGAGGAGGGACAAATGATAATTATCAGTGAGTCCCAATCATTTTTAAAAAATCAGGCCATCCAGCCAGGTGCAGTGACACACGCCTGGAATCCCAGCACTATGGGAGACTAAGACAAGCCAGCCTCGGCAACAGCAAGGCACTGAACAACTCAGTGAGACCCTGTCTCTAAATAAAACACAAAATAAGGCTGGGGCTGGGGCTCAGTGGTCAAGTACCCCTATGTTCAATCCCCAGTTCCCCTTTTAAAAAAAAAAAGAAAAGGAAGAAGTCAAATTATTACTGTTTGCAAAAGATGTGATTCTGGGCTGGGATATAGCTCAGAGCTCAGTGATTGCCTTGCATGCACAAGGCATTGGGTTTTAATCCCTAGCACCAACAAAATTAAAAAAAAAAAATAAAGTTATGATCCTATTATACATAGAAGATCCAAAAAGCTCCACCAGAAGACCACTACAAGCCGGGCGCAGTGGCGCCCGCCTGTAATCCCAGCATTTACGGACGCTGAGACAAGAGGATCGCGAGTTCAAAGGTAGCCTCAGCAATGGCGAGGTGCTAAGCAACTCAGTGAGACCCTGTCTCTACATAAAACACAAAATAGGGCTGGGGATGTGGCTCAGTGGTCAAGTGCCCCTGAGTTCAATCTCTGGTACCAAAAAAAAAAAAAAAGAACCACTACAGCTAATAAATAAATTCAGCAAAGCATCAGGTTATAAAATCAACAAACAAAAATCAATAGCTTTCCAGCCGGATGCAGTGGCTCAAGCCTGTAATCCCAGCACTTAGGGAGGCTGAGACAGGAGAATCTCGAGTTCAAAGCCAGCCTCAGCAACGGGGAGGCATTAAGCAACTCAGTGAGACTCTGTCTCTACATAAAACACAAAGCAGGGATGGGGATGTGGCTCAGTGGTTGAGTACCCCTGAGTTCAATCCCCAGTACCAAAAAAAAAAAAGCAATAGCTTTCCTATATACCAACACGAATCTGAGAAAGAAATCAAGAAAACAATCCTAGTAACAATAGCCTCAAGAAAAAAAAATATCTAGGAATAAATCTAACCAAGAAAGTGAAAGACCTCTACAAAAGAAACTATAGAACACTGAAAAAACAAACAATGACACAAGAAGTTGGAAAGACCTCCTGTGTTCATGGACAAGCGGTGTTTATATAGTTAGAATGGTCATATTACCAAAAGCAATATACAAAGCAATCCCCATCAAAATAGCAATGACATTCTCCACAGAACTAGAAAAAAAGTCCTAAAATTTATTTGGAAGAATAAAATACCCAGAGATCAACTCAAAATGGATTTAAGACCTAGGAATTGAACCAGAAACTATGCAACTCCTAGAAGAAAACAGAGCCAACACTATAGGCAGAGGCAACAACTTTCTCAATAGGATACCTAAAGCTCAGGAAATAATGCCACGAGAAATAAATGGGGTGGCATCAAATGAAAAAAGTTTCTGCACAGAAAAGGAAACAGGAATGTGAAGATAGAACTTACAGAATGGGAGAAAATCTTTGCTAGCTACTCTTCTGACAAAGGATTAATATCCAGAACATATAAAGAACTCAAAGAACTTAATACCAAAAAAGTAAATGACCCAATTAATAAACAAGCAAATTAATTAAACAGATACTTCTCAAAAGAAGAAATACAAATGGCCAAATATATGAAGAAACATTCAACATCACTAGCAAAGAGATTTCTAGCAAATCAAACCTAGACTGAGATTTCATCTGACTTCAGTCAAAATGGCAGTCATCAAGAATACAAACAAGGGGCTGGGATTGTGGCTCAGCGGTAGAGCGCTTGCCTCGCATGCGTGAAGCCCTGGGTTCGATCCTCAGCACCACATACAAAGCAATAAAATAAAGACATTGTGTCCATCAACAACTAAAAAAAAAAAAAATCTTTAAAAAAGAAAAAAAAAGAATACAAACAATAAATGCTGAGAGGATGTGTATAAAAAGGAACACTTTTACACTGTCGGTGGAACTGTAAATTAGCATAGTCACTATGGAAATCAGTATGGAAGCTCCTCAAAAGATAGGAATGGAACCACCATATGACTCAGCTACACCACTCCTCGATATTTAACCTGAATTAGTCATCATCATACAACAGCTGAGACATGCATAACCATGTTTAAAGCAGCACAATTCACAACAGCGAAACTATGGAACTAGCCTATATGTCCATCAATGGATAAATGGATAGCGAAAATGTGGTATATATATACAATGGAGTTTTATTTAGTCATAGAAAGAAATGAAATTATGTCATTTACAGGAAAATGGATGAAACTAGAGATCATTATGTCAAGCAAAATAAGTCATACTCAGAAGGTCAAGGGTCATGTTTTCTCATGTGGAAGCTAGAGAGAAGGGAAAAGAAAGGCAGGAGGGATGGGGAATCTCATGAAAATAGGAGATCAGAATAAAGGGTCCAGAGGAAGGAGTAGGAGAGGGAAAAGGGAAATACTAGGGAATGATTTGGCCAAACTATCCTGCTATATTGTGTGCATGTACAGGTATGTGACAACAAATCCCACCATTATGTACAACTATAATGCACCAATAAAAAAATATGGCACGGGTGGGGGGAGGGGAGAACTAGCTAGATGTATACTTACACAATTTCAAGCTCTTCAAATTGTGATGCAGAACACGCCTAAGAAAATAGATTCACATTTTTTAACAACATCAAAATAAACCAGATTATTACAACAAAAATACAGAATTACAGACCAGTAAAATAAAAACATAATTATGTGGAAAATTTAAGACTAGGGCATTTGTAAAACAAAGACAGAATTAGTTTTCTTAATCAAATTTAATTTTTATTATTTATTTTCAAAGGACTACAGATTAATATATGAATAAGTCTGCTGTGCATTTGAAAAAGGAAGAAGGAAATGCTTATAAGCTTAGGCTGACAAATCAGGCTGTTAAATATGACTTGACAGGAATACAAGTTTCTGACTTCTCTGGTAAAGAAACTAAGAACATTTTAACATCTTTAAAGATTTTTCATTCCTATGTAGCATGTTGGTAATTTGTCTATACTATACCTCCTGCAAGTTATGTTGTGCTGTTTCCTGCATATAAGTCTTCAAAGATTCATTTTCTTCTTGCAGATCCTTAAAAAGAATAGATGTGAACTGATATTCAAATATTAAAAAAAAGTGTTTTTTAACTTTTGTTTGCAAAGTCTCACCTGTAACCATTTCTCTCTATTGGCTAAGTCTTTCTCCTTCTCTTCTATAAGAGCCTTCATGGTATTCATCTGTTCCTCCTTTCCTTTTAATCTGACAATAAAGTAATAAGAACTATAAATAAACATGACCATTAAAAGCAGAAATACTTAAGATTGGAAAATCAGATTTCAGGTAATACTCATAGAAAGTAATTAAAATAAACTATAAATTATGTTACATATAAAAGCACCTAAGATTTTTGAGGCATAATCCAATTAAGTACAGGACTGGACTGGGGTTGTGGCTCAGTGGTAGAGTGCTTGCTTAGCATGTGTGAGGCACTGGGTTCGATTCTCAGCACCACATGTAAATAAATAAAAGAATGTTCATTGACAACTTAAAAAACATTTAAAAAAGAAGCAGCATAGGACTGATTAAAGAAAATTCGAATAAATGAACATGCTGATAATGAACATAAAATAGGGTAGCTCCAATTCACAATAGCTTAACTATAAAACCAACCTAGATGCCCTTCAACAGATGAAGGGAGAAAGAAAATGTGGTTCCTATACACAATGGAATAAAGAACCCTTAAAGAAGAATGAAATCATGGCATTTGCAGGGAAATGGGATGAAGATGAAGGATACCATGCTAATAAGCATGATATTCAATATCATGAATATCAATAAAATAAGCAAAACCCCAAAAACCAAAAGGGCAGATGTTTTCTCTGATAAGTAGATGCTGATCCATGGGGGGGGGGGGGTGAGAATGAAGGAACTATGGATTATACAAAGGGGAGTTGGGGGAGGTGGGAGGACAGTGGAATGAGATGGACATTATTACCCTATACTCATGTATGATTACATTACTGGTGTGACTCTACACCATGTTCAGCCAGAGGAAGGAGAAGTTGTGCTCCATTTGTGTACAATGTGTCAAAATGCATTCTACCGTCATGTATAAGTAATTAAAAAATAAATTAAATAACAAATAAAAATAAAAATAGAATAGAATAGCTCAACTCATACCCTGCATGATCCTGTTCAATTTAGACAGCTTAGGAAGGAGGGGAGGGAAATGGCAAAGTACTGAGGAACGAAACTGATCAAATTATGTTATGTACAAGTATAAATATGACACAATAAATCCCATAGCTATGTGTAATTATAACATTCCAATAAAAAATAAATTTTAGAACAAAAAACTAGACAGCTGGTTGAAGTGGGAAATATATAGTCAGTTTCACATGGCTATTATAATAGGTAAAGAGCAACATCTCAGCTTAAGGTCATATTCAGACTATAAATCAAGATAAATAAGACTTCCCATCTTTTCTCCTTCCCACCAAAATACTTGGAGGTTAAAGCATAATGAAAAACTTAAGACTTTAATGGCCTGTAAAATAATTTGATATTTTCTAAAATATTTGAATCAAATAAAAATAAACTATGACTTTCATTATATTGTGGGAAAAGAGATATTAATAGGAATACAAAACAAAGACTACTTACAAGTTCTGAAGCTCCTGAACTTGAGAAGTGATAGATAACTAAAATATAAGAACAGAAAAAGCAATTTATAATCTGTTCAACTGACTGTACCAATAAACTTTATGACAAATATTTATAATTTGTACACTTCAAGTTACAAAGAATCCAGCTGAATTTTTCATGCCAAAACAAGATGTGTTTTGATTTCACCTTCCCTTGACTCCAATGACAGTATAAGTAACAAACTAAAAATATAACAGGGAGGGAGAATGACAAAGGAGATGGTTAAAAATGGTAAGTCTAAATATGATATTTCTATAATTGTGAAAATTAAGAGTATTAACTAACTCTGCACATACCTCCTTATAATATCAGAGCTCTTCTCCAGCCCAGTTTTAAAAGGCAAACTATTCAACAGTATCTTATGTTATCCTTCCATTACATTTCCTTTTTAAAAAAAAAAAAAAAAAAACATATATCTTCTAATACTATCTTTATCCCCATTCTCGTAGTCCCTTCAGATCTTGACTTCAGTTCCTCAGGAGCCTCTCCTGAATCCTCAATCTGTATTAGAGAAGTATGATCTTTTCACAAGTAGGAGGAACTCAAGAGATATTGCTGAGGGGCTGGAGCTATAGCCCAGTGGTAGGAGTGCTTGCCTAGCATGCATGAGGCACTGGGTTCGATCCTCAGCACCACACAAATATAGAAACAAATAAAGGCATAAAAAATATAACATTAAAAAAAGAGATATTGCTGAATAAATCTTTTCCACTAACAAATCATCTCTTCATGCAATCTCTTGAAGAGATTAATTCTTCCTTCATTCTCCCCCCTACACACCTTTTCTCAATGAAGGCTTATCACATTAAATTCAATAAAATCCATCTATTTCCACAGTAACCACATCCACTTCTAGAATGCCCCAGTAAAACTTGTGTTTTGTTCTATAGGTAGAGGTTTGAGCAATACATGTATCCTATAAAAAAAAAAAAAATTTGTTCCATGTAGTTGGTTGGTTGGCTGTTTTTTGTAAATGGAAGGGGTAATGAAAGATTTATCTAAGTATTCTGCATTTTATTTTTTAAGTTGTAAACAAATGAAAACACTCATATAAAACAACAAAAAACTTGCCAGAACCTTTGACAGAAATTTTAGAAGATATATGGATTATAACATCAGACATTTCCCCAAATCAGCTCCCCCCACCAAAAAAAAAAAAAAACCACATAACCATATACCCCAATATACTCACAGCATACTACTGAAAGATTTTTTAGTTATGAACTTTTCTGAGTTACAAAGAAAAAAAGTAGTTCGTGAATAACACATACACTATAAATCTGTCATGCTATGGCTCTGAGATTTTTACCTGTTGAGCCTTTTCAAGCTGGACATTTCCTATTTCTTCTTTTAGAGTCTCTATTTCCTGTTTCAAATCCTTGACAATGACAAAACAAACAAGATTGGACAATGGAACACAGAAATTGACATAAATGCAATGTAAAGACAAACACATGAAATTAAATGATATTAACTAAAGCTGATAAACAGAAAGCCAAACACAGTTTTCTAAACCTTTCCCAATACCTGAACAGTTTTCTCCTTATTAGCAACTTTGAGAAGTTCAGCTTCCAGAAGCTCTTCCACAGACTTGATCTTTCCATCTTTCTCATGGATCCTTAATAAACAAACACAGTATTAGAATGAACAGGAATCACCAGGATCCACCAACTAAGACATAAAAATAATACTGAATCATGAAAAGGCTCTTCAAATCAACTCCTATGTTAAGTAAAGATAGCAACCTATCTTTGCGGGAGAGGGGGGGGAAAAAGTGAGGGGACGGACTTAAACCTACTCCTAAATTAGAATCAGTAACTCCCAGATCATTAAAACCTATATTTAGAAGAATTTGGTGATATGCTTCAATAGTACATAAGGAACATAAGATTTATATCATTAAGAACAGTAGAGAGAAGCAAGTTCCTCTGAACAGCGGAACTTTCCAGGAATTTGAAGCTATGGCAGAACTTGTACACAAGTACACAGCATCATACTTTACAGACACCTCAAGAAGAGGATGCATGCAAGGACATGAATGTCTTACAATATCACCTGGTTTTTTCAAGACAGAAAATTAAGAGCTTCATAGCATACAAAAATAAATAAAATCAATTACAAAAACTTTTTTTAAGTTACACTTAATTTGGGAAAGAATAACAAACTTTCCTTAGTCCATTAAAGAAAAAGTTTATAGTAAAAGTTAACTAATGTATATCAGGTGTCCCTCAAAAAAGTATAATTAAATTTACGAGTACTAAGAAAATAAGCCAAAAGAAAAGGACCAGGTTATAGTAATGTTATCACTTACACTTTCTTAAGTTCTTCAACTAGAGATGCAAAAGAAACCTGTAAATAGGAAAATATCTTACTTAGTAAATTGCTATATAAATGTATCAGAAGTAGAAAGTACAATTTAAATTTGCCACTATACCAAAATCCAAACGGGAAAAGTAAACCCAGAAATTCCTTCAAGATGTTTTAAATGCCATAATGATGAAAATAACAGCATATTGAAAGTAAAGAGCTTAAGACTACTTGCAAGTATAGGCCAAAAGAAAAATCATTAGATAAATGTTTTAATCATTTATTTAGTCATTCTAACTAGGCAAAAAAATTTAACTAGGAAACTGTCTAAAATTTCAACAGCCTCTTTTAATATTATTTAAATTCAATTTTTATTTATATACTCAAAACTACAGTAAAAGCATGGACATCCTATACAAAGGATTCTAATAGTGCCTGGACTATAGTCAGTCTCAACAAATTATAGCTATATTACTGATAATCAAATAACTAGTCATTCATTGATTTAAAAACTGTACTTGACAAATTCCACCTTGGAAGAGAAACAAACAGCCTTGATATGTTTTTATGTAACTTTCCATTGTTTAAAAAAGAGCAGTTGTAAGATCTACTATATGCATTACCTGATCATTTTGCTTAGCCTTTAAGTCTTGAACTTCTTTCGTCAGAGATGAATTTTCTGTTCTTATTGCCTTTTTCAAAGACACATAAGTACAACACACTTTTATCTTCTGAATAACTAGATAGCTTCAAAATACACTCACTTCTTATTTTCCTTTAGCTGCTCCTTTTCCTTTCTGTAAAGTCCCAAAATCCCACTTGTTGCATATGTCTACAATTCTGTAACTTCTTTTAGTGAAATGGTTTTTAATTCAATTATCCCAGAAATATTTCTATTTATATTCCCACAACCTCAAAAACAGAGTATACCACTTGTAAATTTAGAAATGATCCTCTAAATTCAAATAAAGCTTTTATTTTACTTTATCCAGCAGCAACTATCTTCATCAAGTTAAGACTGACGATAACCACAATAACAAAGAACTGACCTCCAATACTATTCCAGAGACTCATAAAGTCTGTTAGTAGTCATATGTTTATAATTTGGACATGGGTGCAAGTGGAGAAGCATATACTACTAACTAAGCAACAGTATCAACCTCTTTAAGGCAGTGAATACTATAATCAACTATGCATTTTTTCTATTTTCAAAAATCACTTAAACTTTATTTTAAAAATGTTACAAATCTACAAAATGTCACTAACTAATATTAAGTTTAAGAGCTATGAGAAAACCTTTTACAATTACAGTGAAACTCCTTCGTGTTCACGGAGTAAGCACAAGGAAAACAAATCTACAAAATGCTTTACATTCAGTTCCTCCTCTTTAGTGGCCACCTGAATAAGTCCAGTTTCAAGTAATTCTTCTACAGTCTTTAACTTCTCATCTTTTTCTTGAATGCTGAAATTATAAATTAAAAACTTATTAAAAACTAATTTTTAAGGTAAATAATATTCCTAAATATTTTACATGAATCAACCCCTCTGTCCATCATTCCTTACAAACTTGAATCCAAGAAAGGCTTCTTGAGGATCTCCACTCATGGTCTTGGGGTACTTCTTCCTTACCATTAAGGAAACTGTGCTCAAACAGCTCAGGCTTATGTACCAGCCTAAAAGGTCAATCACCACAACACTGACACCCACAGATCATACTATAATCCCAAATAATCAACAACATATCTCACTCTTTTCTACCACAAAGAATAAAAACAATTTTAAGAATCTACATTAATGTCGTTAATAATTCTGTTATCACAAATTTGGTAAAACTGAGTCAAATTTTTTAAAGGACAAATTTAAATTCTTACCATTTTTCCATTTGTTCCACAACATCTTTATTGGGCTGAAAATAAAAATCACCAAAAAAGTTTAATTCTACCAAGTTTGCATGAAATAAAACTAGATTAGCAATAGAACTCTGTGGAAATTATTTAGGATTCTAAATACATCCAAAATTTAGGGAAATCACCATTGTTCAAAGACTGCTATTGTAATGACAGAATTTTTTAATTCAAAAGATACAAGATGACAAAAAAGAGGTTATCTACACAAAGGACACAAAGAAGTAAATGGGGCCGGCAAAATAAATGAGTAACTTATTAATAAATTTTGATCACTATGAAGGATAACATTAAGGTTCAGGGAAAATTTGCTTTGCTTCCCTTATATTAATTAAATTCTTCAAATACGAAAAATCCAAGCCTCTAAAGCATTGCAAGTCAGAAGAGTTTTCTTTTTCTTTCTTTCTTTTTTTCTTTTTTCTTTTTTTATGGTGCCAGGAATTGAAGCCAGGGCCTTGTGCATGCAAGGCAAGCACTCTACCAACTGAGCTATATCCCCAGCCTGAGTTTTCTTTTTTTGAAAAAGATTTTTTCCCCCACATTAAGGTATAATACTTATCAGCAAGTGCACACACCCTGTTTACAGCTCAATGGATTTTTAATTTGTAAATATTATGTAAATACCACTTATACTAAAAATAGAGAATGCTTTAAAAAGCTTACAAACTACAGAAGCAACACAAACATTCTCTTTATTGCCTGATGGACTTCTCAACCTTTTTGTAACCCAATCTTTCTCCCCACCTACTTTCCTAAAATCTTGGTAATTCTTACTTTTTACCAATCTTATTACAACCATTTCTCACAAATAAAAGTGATTTTTCCAGGGCTGGGATTGTGGCGCAGTGGCAGTGTGCTCACCTAGCACGCATGAGGCACTGGGTTTGATCCTCAGCACCGCATAAAAATAAAGATATTCTGTCCACCTACAACTAAAAAAATAAATAAATAAAGTTTTTAAAAAATGATTTTTCCATTGCCAAATCCAAGTCCTAAGGTTTCACTTATTTATTTCTAAAATCAACCCCTTCTCTTCAATGCCTAAGTTGAGATCTAAACCTTTACTCATTTTAAATATCACAAGGTCCTAATTCTTATCCCTGCTGCTAGTTCATATGGATTGATTTGTGCAGGGCACAGGAAGAATGTTGCAAGAAAAAAGGAAATGTCAATTAAATCAGGTTTATTCTGTTTAAAAAAAAATCACAAAGTTTACAATCTTCCATGAAAATGGATTGTCTATTTTTTGTAAATGCCATCTCAAAAAAAAGACTGCACTATGAAGTCCAAGTTACTTACCTAACACCTTAATTATTTGTTTGTTTTATAATTTTAGTCCTATCTGCTTCTCCCTCTCATAAATCCAAACACTTCATTGTTTCTAGATTAATCTTTCTAAAATGTTTGACTAAGGACTCATCCATCCTCGCAAGCACCCCTCAGTGCAAGATCACGTTCGTGAACCTTACACACAGAGAACAGTCCTTCATTATTAGGCCCCAGCAAATCTTTCTCTTTCCCCATGCCTATACCAATATGCTCTAAATATGCCTATTTTGCCACACACTGCCATGGCTTTGAATAGTGTTCCCTCAGCCTGGATCACCATTGAGAAGTTTGGCAAAAATCACAGCCATTTTGCAAAATTAGGTTTAACTGTCCCATGTGTTGCCTCTCCAATCCTCCTTCAAACTGAATGCACTATCCCTTCCCTTAAACCTGGACACACAGTTCAGGAATTTGAGTCATCATACTTACTAGTTTATGCCTTTGCCTAGAGATTCAGCCATTTTTTTTTGTTGTTGTTACCGAGGGTTGAACTCAGGGGTACTCGACCACTGAACCACATCCCCAGTCCTATTTTTGTGTTTTATTTAGAGAAAGGGTCTCACTGAGTTGCTTAGTGGCTCGCCGTTGCTGAGGCTGGCTTTGAACTCACGATTCTCCTGTCTCAGCCTCCCAAAGTGCTGGGATTACAGGCGAGATTCAGCCATACTCTGAAGGTAAGAATCAAGTTTCATTCATCTTCATAGCCTTACCATGGAGATAAGGACTTAGCATATACTCAACTAGTAAATAAATATTTGAAAATCTGAATTTCCTTTAATGAACATACAGCTTAATAAGTACTCCGCTCTTTAGCTCATCAATATTCCATTGTATAAAACAGAACTTAGCAGCTATCCAACATTTTTACTTCATTTCATACTTTTCTGGTCTAATGCAATCCTATTATTTCCTCTGTAGAAGATTTTCAAATCTGTATCTTATACAATAAGAAATTCTTCTGCAATTCAATACAACCAGGCAGTCAAGCAAAGAAAAAAAAAAATTCTCATACTTTTCACTTAATATTTTTGACTGCTTAATCTTAAAAATTTGTTGGAATAAGAATTTTAAAAGTCAGGTTGCTCCTACACAGAAGTCAGGACACATGCCTATAATCTGGGCTACTCAAGAGGCTGAGACAGGAGGGTTGCCATGTGAGAGCCCATGACAGCATAAGCAGCCTGTGAGATCTTGTCTCAGAAAGTCAGGGGTGGGGTGGGAAATGCAGAATGAAGTAGCTCAAAGAGGTAGAGCACTTGCATCAAATGTTTAAAGCCCTGGGTTCAATCCCAGTATTGCAAATGGGGGGGACCCCAAGTTAAAGTCAGAATGTGGCCCCCCCTCCAAATTATTTTGTTCTGAGTAAGTGAGATCTTAATAACTGATTTATCTGCATTACTAACCGTTTGAAGGGCTACACCAAATGAAGCCTTCTTTTCTTTCCTATATGAACAGGTTACCTTACCTGGTACCTGTTGTCTTTCTTCTTCCTACACCTGGGGAAACAACAACTTGGCACCATTACTGGTTTCTGTTTTAATAAGCTCAATCTTTTACTCCAGGATAAAAATCCATGTGGCAAGAGGACTGAAATTTTTACATAACTAAACTGTTCATCTTTCAACTGTCATTTGGAATTCTGACTAATGGGTAGGAAGGGGTTAAAGAAAGGTAGAAATGAAAAACTAAAATGATCCAAATCTTTAACACTTTCATTAATGATAGAAATTTTTTAAATGACTAGAGAAAAAGCCCCTCCACCCAAAAAATAAAAAAGATTTTTTGGTCTGTCATGATGAAAGAGGTCTCAACTACAACCAAAAATATCAGTCGTATACTTTCCAGATTTTTTTTTTTAATTCAGAACTAAAAAAAGAACAATTCTGAGAATTACCCAATAGCAGATCTTAAATTAGTACCAGAAGATCTTAAATTGGCATCACAAAATGAGATTTTTCTCTCATCAAATATTCTTTTAAATAAATCAAAACATGCAGCTATAAAATTGTTTTAAGAATGTAAAAGAACTTCATCTCATACTAAAAGTTGTCATTTTCACAGAACATCTAAAAGTATACATAAACATTATAAGAGATACAAGTCTGACTCCATATGGAAATGAGAGAATTTAAATATTAATTAAATATTTTAAATATTATTTTAAATATTAATTTAAATATTAATTTAAATATTAAATTTAAATATTAATTTCCACAAATATGATATAGAATTTTATATCAGAATAGTAATTCTTGAGGCATTGTATGGTCTTAAAAGGAAAATTTAAGGCTTATGATTTCAGTCTTATCAAATGATGGAAAACATCAGTTTTAGTAATGATAGAAGTTTACTGGTTTTTGAAGATTTAGGTTCTTTAAACACAAGTAAAAGATGCCAGCATTTGGACACTGTTAGAATACTGGAATTCTGGGTCAGATTCAGAAGTTTCGAGGCATTTGTTTCACACCTCCATGAAGTTGATTTTAGAAAGTCTAAAACCTTATATATTCAAGTAGATATCACAAAAATCTCAGATAACTAACACAAACTAAATTCTGCTATTCTAAGTAAGAATTAATACCCCAAATCAATCATATTTTGTCTAATCTGAGCCATCAATGCTGCATCTTTCAGCTGGCATTTTAATACTAAAAATTTAAAATAGTACCAAACTGTAATCAGAGACTACAAGATATACCCAGATTCCAGAGAAGGTAATGGGGGAGGGGAAAATCTTATAATTGATGGAGTATTATATCTTTCATAAGCTACACCACAACAAAGGGAAATAAGAAGACTTAAATACCATTTAAACTAAATTTAAATGCTCCTTTAATGTTTTTTCCTCTATTATCTTAAGTTTGCAAGGATAAAGCATATACAAAGCAATAAATAATATGCAAAGAGAGGAGAATAAATGATTTGACAAGCAAGCATGTTAAAAATAATTCCAGTGGCACAACTACTTATGTCAATTCAATATTGCATAAATGTGAACTTTAAAACAGAAAAGGACACATGCATCTACTAAAAGAAGAGCTATCATTTATAGTAGCTTAAATTTCAGCTTCTAATAAGAGTCCATTCCAAAAACTTACTTTTAGGGAAACATGAAAAGCTTCAATCTAATATCAAAAGTTTCTTTTTTAAAACTCCAATTTTAAAAAGTTATATGGGGAAAAAACATAAAGGCAAAACTTAGGAAAAGCCAGAGAACAGACAACACTGAGCCCTAGGTTATAGAATAGCGCTTATTCAAAGCTGCTATGTTTTTGTGTTTTTTTTTAATTTGGCCATTTTTTTTTCCTTTGGTTTTTGCAGGACGGGGAACTGAACCAGGGGCACTCTACCACTGAACTGCATTCCCACACTTTTTTTATTTTTATTGAGTCAAGGTCTAACTAAATTGCCCAAGCTGGCCTTGATTTACAATCCTTCTGCCTCATGTGCTGGGATTAGACATATGCCACCAGGCCCAGCAAAGTTGCTATAGTTTTTATGGCTTGCTAAAATACAGAAAGAAGAGTAATGGTATCTGGGAGCAGGAATGAGATGGAAAAAGAAATAAATATTCTAAGAGGAATAAAGGTTTAGACACCTGCCATATGCAAAGCACTAGAGTAAGCATTTAAAACTAACACATTTATGATGTAAGTGTGATCTTAGTGTAAAACACTTGGTATAAGAGGTGTTAGAAACACTAAGCAACTTGATCAACATCATTCTACTTTTAAATGATGGTAGTAGGTTTCACATCCATTCTCTTTTCAATAAACCATGCTGCCTAGAAGAAAAAGTTGAGTCTACAAAATTGTTAAGACAGGCATTTTCCTCTATTTTTATATTTTTAAAAGTTCTTATGAACAGATTAGCATTAGCTTCAACTCACCAAAGTTTAATTTAGAAACATGATAAACACAAGATAAATAGAAATGTAACTAAAAAACAAACAAGTTTAAGCAAAATTTCTCAATTAGTGATCTTGTTTCTAATTAAGAAGAATCAAATCTTATTATATATTGGATAATTCTACTTTATAATTCATGAAAAGTCTTACCTGTTCAGAAAGAAGAGTCTGTAGTTTCTGAACTTCTAATTGTAATGCTTTGTTTTGGTCATTTAGAATCTGGAACAAAGAATCTCAATTTACTGTTTTTTCAGGGAAAAAAGGTAACAAATCATTTCAATTTTTTAAAAAACAGTCACACTCATGTTATTTAATACTTTTAAGTACTCATAAAGAGACAGGTGAACTGCATGCTGCTATAAAAATTCAGATCTCACTGATTATAGCCTAGCAATCAGATGCAGAAACAGGTTGGCCATGACCAAAAATTAGCACTATAGCAACAGTGGAGACAGACACAACAGTCACAAATATAAAATATCTGCTGAAATTGCCAAGGAAAGGTTGGGGCAAAATAAATCTTAAAAGTCCATTACAAAAACAGATTGAGATAGAATCTAGGCAAAATATCTATAATTCATTATTTGCATAAACCAGAAATAAACTACAGAAACACTGTACAGAGCAACTTCATATAAAAAGTAGTATTTCTAGATTCATTACAACTGAAAATTACACAAGACTGTTCTAAGAAAGCTGAGTATACAAGTTTAATTACACACCTTAAATTCTTCAATTTTGTTTGAAATTTCACACTGTAGCTGCTCTTCCAGCAATCGTATTTTATCATCCTTAACATGAATACTATAGGAAAAAAAGCATCAATTAAAAATACTTCACTTGGGAGGCTGAGACAGGAGGATCATGAGTTCAAAGCCAGCCTCAGCAACTGCGAGGCACTAAGCAACTCAGTGAGACCCTGTCTCTACGTAAAACACAAAATAGGGCTGGGGATGTGGCTCAGTGGTTGAGTACCCCTGAGTTCAATCCCTGGTACCCAAAACAAACAAACAAACTTCACATTCAAAAGTTTACATAAACTATGTACACAACTATCAGCTATAAGTAACAACATTTTATGCAACAATTATGCAACTTAAACAATGTATGAATACATACAACAACTTAATCACCTTTTTTGCATCTTCTCTAATTCATGTGCTGCAGCAGCCTGTGTATGGAATAAAATGAGAATTTTGTTTCTCAGGAAACACTAAAACTACTTATTTATACATAAGTTTTATTTTCTATATTTAATGTACAGCAATAGCAATCACACATTTCTTTTATAGTCCAATATTTTTTTTACTTCTCACTGGTCAACCTTTATCCTAATAAAGGGATCCTCTTTAAATGGAAAAAGGCTAAATCAAGGTAGCACATTAAGATTGTTTAAACTCACTCCTATGATATCTCAGAAATGATCAATTCATTGGCTCTTAACATTAATTTCAACATAAAATAGTAACATCTAGGTAGGTTGTGAAGAGGAGGCTTTCACAAACACATCACACAACCAAACACAAATAATTAATTATTTATACAAATAAAATTGGAGTTTACAATACCAATGAAAATAATAGACAAAATTTTGAGGTGAATGTTTAAAAGCAATAAAGATCTACCTGCTCATTTGCCAGGGCCTGTAACTTCTGTACTTCAGCTTTTAATAAGAAATTCATATTCTGTATATCCTAAAGGAAAAAAAAAGAATATTATGTTAGAAGTATTTAAGATAATTAACTTTATAGTAAGATATCCACTCTTTTTGAGTCAAGCAAAGATCTCAAATTATAAATATCCTAAATCAGAAAGAAAAATACCTGTTAACATATTTCCCAATCAAATTTCATCAATACCTGTTAGCATATTTCCCAAATTGTGAGAAAAGCCATTTGAACTTTTTCTGTTAGAGAACTAAAGAGTATTTTATAGCTTAAAAAAGATACTTTTCAAAAGAGGTCTAAAGCATTTTCCATATACTTCATATAAATTCATATTGATAAGAATCAGGGTAATTTAATTTTGAGTCCTGCAAAATATTGCAATCATTTGTAAGAATTACTATACCTTAAGTTCCTCCTCTTTACTTGCTAAATGATCATGTTCATTTGCTAAAGAATCTTCAGTTTGTTTTATCTGCTTATCCTTTTCTGCAATCCTTTAAGAGAAAACACATTTGTACATTCCAGTAAATATTTAGAAGTCACATCACAAATCAAAGGATTAAAAGCTTTTTAAAAAGGGTCATCCTTATTTTCCCGTATCGTTGTACCTTCCATTTCTATAGTTCCTTTTCAGTTTACTAATAACTGTCTCATGCACTACTGTAGCTCCTTAAAATACAAAGCTCTATTTTAAAATTCAAGGTCAAAGAAATTAGTTTGTTTAAGCACAGGAGTCTAGCAATGTCAAATCAGATTTCAGGTCTTCTGAAGTCACATGATCCATGTCTTTGTAAAATTATACAGTACAAGAGAACACAGAACTTTGTTTTGTATATTCCACCAAATAGCTAGACATAGAGTAGCTACAATTACTTATCAGACACAAAACCTAATTTATTTCCACTACTCTGTCAACACAATTACCTCTTCCACATAATTTCCAACACACCAACTGAAAGAACGTTTCCCCAACTCTTTTAATGCTGAAGCTCTAAAATCAGTATACTGTTTAGGCACCCAACACAACTTAAGGGGGAAAAAAAACATAAGACCAAAAGTTGCTCTAAATATAGTTCAGAGTATTTTCCAAACAGGTCAGAGTGTAATGTTAATCATAAGGGCTATATCTCTTATAATTGTGCAGTTATGGGTTAGTGATAACTACACAATTATAACAGAAGTGCAGAAAGGCAGACTTACACTTTATGTAATTCTTCTGCTAGAACTGAAGCGGAGGTCTAAGAGAGAAAAACCATTGTCAACATAAAAGCACTTAAGAGAAAGTTTAAAAGCTGTATAATAATCACAACACAGTTTTTTAAACTATGGGAAATCAATGTATACAAAGTTGTTAAAGAAGTAACTGGTCCACAATGGGTATTCATTCAATAAATAGTAGATATCACTCTGAAAGCAAGTTTGATCAACAGCCAGTATTAGGGACTTACATATCACAAGACATTTAGAATAAAACAAACTGGCAGGCCTGGAAACCACACAGTTAACAAACATCAAATACATAAGAAAAACTGCCACAAAGGCCATTTTTCATCCCTGTGCTTCTTTTCCTTAGCATTAACTTTTAATATGAGCCACTTCATGATTATGATAATTGAGCAGATTGCTTATCTCTGCTATACAGAGGGTATTTTTAGCTTTCTGTAAGTATCTAATTCCTGATAAATTTTCTGTATCTACCTCTCAGCTGATAAAGATCTCAATTCAATTTGAGTTTGATAAGTCACATACATACACACGTAACCACACTCTCTTTCCTATATCAAATAGCTCTTGCCCAATTAATTTTAGTTTATGGTATCTACCAAGAAAGCAATTCTGGGGGGAAAAAGTGTTTATATGCTCAAAGTTTTGGGAGTTGGAACTTGTCTGTACCCTAAAAACAAGTTCTTAATATTAAAACCCTTAAAAAAAAAAAACAGAGAAAGATAAGATTTAAAGGCTAGCACTTTTGGCTATAAATTCCTAATACTTTTGGGATTTTAAAGTTCCACCGGAATTGCAATTAACAGTGCGCATATTATGAAAATAAGTACTTAGAGATTTTTGCTCTTTTTTTTTCCCTTAATGTCATATTATGTATACTCTGAACTCTACCTATCAGTCGTGTCATAAAACAATGTTGCCAAAGTACAACAGGTCTTAACAATATCATTTTTCAAAAACTTTAATAAGCTTATCACTAAACTGAAATATGAACTTTAAACTTATTTTTTTTTGGTGGAGAGGGTACTTGTAGATGGACAGAATGCCTTTATTATTTATTTTTATGTGGTGCTAAGGATCAAACCCAGTGCCTCACACATGCCAGGCAGGTGCTCTGCCACTGAACTACAGCTCTAGCCCTTAAATTGATTCCTCTGAAATATAATCTTAGAGTTATGGTTTACACACTGATATTTCCTTTCCAATGGGAATACAAGATTTTTCATGGTTAGTACTTTGTGAACACCTTTTATATATAAACAACTACACTAAACATCATTTAGCCAATTCTTCCAGTTTTGTGATTGGACTGAGTGCATTTTTTCCTCATATGGTAATAGAGCTCTGTAACCCCCTTGTTTCGAATTTGAATTTGGACTTCTTAATGCATGTTAATTATCAGTGTTTGGCATTCAGTATCACATATATTGATTCACTGAGAGTCTCACAATTATTAATCCAATGCTCAGCCCTCAATACCCACTCAGATGACTGCTTAAATGGCTAGGAAGACACAAGAAAGCCATAAGCAAAAACAGTACATCATTACCTGGGCTGCCATCTGGGAATGGAACTGCTGAATTTGAGCTTTCAAAGCCTCATTCTGCTCCAAAATATCCTTTCACAAATAGTAAACAGAAAGGAAAAAGTGTGCCATTAATAAATATCCCAACATAAATGAATACAATTATTTTTACAGGTTCTGTGTTCATCTTTAAAAAGGCATTTTTAGATTCTTCAGATTTAAAATAAGGATTACGCATACTATCCTGAGTTAATCTGTAAGACAGAGCTTAAGGGACATTTTCCATTCCTTATCTACTACAAAGAGACTAAGACTCGTTGGATGAGCAAATCTTCAACAAAACATACAATATATAATATATATTACAGTTCATATGCACTCAAGTTATATTCACCACCCTTTCACAATTAGGTCAGTGTATACCTTCCATGCTCTCGTCTAAACACACATATCCTTTATTTTTTAAAAGAAGTAAAAATAGATACCTGAACTTGCATTTGTAGAGACTCTTCTTTGTTCACCCATTTTTGCTCTGATTCTATTAACTGCATTAGTCTTTGCTCCAACTGTTGTTTTGATACCAACGTATCCGTAAGCTTACTATGCAGATTCTGTACTTCATTTTCTTTGGCCACAAATTTACTCTGTAAATCTGTAATAAAACATTACATCTTACAAAGGTCTCTTCCTTCATGTTTAGTATAGGCATTATTTCCCTTCAAAAAACTTCCTCAATACTCAATCCTCTCATAATACTCCTACAGGTATACCACACTGTACTAATTCATCTTGTCTTAGGGTGAGCTTTTTGAAATCAAAGATTGCCTTTTCTCTACTCCCAGAGCTGTACCCAAAGCTTGGCACACAGTAAAACACTATTAAGTGAACAGTAGATTTTTTAAAATTGTTATATCATTTCTTTAAAGCATTCCTTATTTCCCCAAAGCTACTTAAAGTTATTTTAGTGCATTAAGAAAGTTAAAACATTTTTTATAAGAAAGTTAAAACATTTTTTATAAATTCAACAAAGTCTGCTATCTGGAAACACTCTATATACTCTGCTACACACAAAAATGCTAAAGCAATTTATTACCTGAGGGCTAACAAATGCCCTGATTTATAACTCCTCTGCTTCTCTTCTTATAACCCCAAATAATAAGAAAAATGAGAAACAAAACCACCTAATTCCAAATCACAATAAATGAAAACAAAATGAAATGAAGGCAAAAGATGATCATAACTTGGCAGAGAGGAAGGGGCAAGTGCTCCAGAACCAAGAAAAGATAATGACAGGAGATACCAAGCATCATGAGAGGTGCCTCCCTGCCCCATACTATGAACAGCTCCAAAATGGAGAGAAAACACTACCACCATATATAGAAAGACAACACAAGGAAGGGAAAATGCATGTGTGAGTATGTGCGCACGCACACCTATGTTTTAAGAAAGGCAAGGTGACACATCTATAGAAAGAACAATACAACTCAAAAGAGAATTCATGGAAAATAAATGTGTAAGTCACTTTGGGGATTAGAACTCGAGTATATTTCTTATTATCAACAAAGAAAGTTAAAACATTGAATTAATGCCTTCAAAATTCTGTGGAGGCATTATTTACCAACCTAAAACTTAACCAGTCAAACCATTATTCAAGTATGAAGGTAGATAACAAAAACATTTTCAGATACACAGGACCTCCACAATTATACTTCAAGTCACTCTCGCACAGCTTTTCCAAGATTTAGTAAAGAAGAAAAGCATGAAAGATGACAATGACAGGATTCAGAAAGAAGGGTAGAAAGACAAAACCAAGTCTCAGGAAGACATCAGTGGCCAACCAAGAAATCAGCAAGTACCAGAACAGGAAGATTGAAGACTCCAGGAGGAATGTCACCAGGAAAAACTGGTAAGACTCTTTGTCTACTATCTAATCCTATTGACAGGTAGCAGATAACAAGAGAGGGTTACACAAAGCTTAATTATAAGGTAAAATTTTAAACAATGAAAAAATTAAGCAGGTTAAAACAAAGCAATAATTAGCTCCAAGAACTAAACAGTTGTTCAAGAAAACAATTACAGGTTTGATTGTTTTGGTACTGGGGACTGAACCCAGCAGTGCTTTACCACTGAGATATATCCCCAGCCCTTTTTATTTTGAGACAGAGTCTCATTAAGAGACTGGGGTTGTGGCTCAGCAATAGAGTGCTCACCTAGCATGGGAGAGGCACTGGGTTTGATCCTCAACACCACATAAAAATAAAAATAAAGGTATTATGTCTGCCTACAACTAAAACAATGTTAAAAAAAAAAAAAGAGAGAGAGAGACCTTAGTGAGGCCTCCGGGCTGGCCCCAAACTTGCAAACCTCCAGCCTCAACCTCCTAAGTCACAGGGATGATGGGCATGCACCACTTCACCTAGCTCAAGAATCACAGTTTTAACATGCATCTTGGTGCAACATTCCATTATGCAGTGATGATGATGCCAACAATAAATACTGACAATCAAAAAATATACATAAACACATCAAGACAATGAGAGAAAAGTGGGAAGAATGAGTACAATATTATGTTTATTTAGAAATATGGAGTAAAACACTAAAAGCAAAGGTCTAATGACATAACATTCTATCTATACTGTTGTTTGGAACTTCATTCTAGCTAGCTCCGCCCTCCGTGGGAGAAAGGAATAGTGGAGACAAATAACACACATAATATAAGCTCTACTGTCTCACAGATAAATCCATCAAATTATGAATAAAGAAATAGTAAAAGTTAGCCTTTCATTAAGTAGACAGCACTAACTGCAACAGTAGGGCTCTCACTGTTTTTCTCTTCACAACATAGGAAATGAGCCTTTTCTTAGAAATAAAATGAGGAGTTAACCAAGGAGAACTACAGAAAACAACCCCACAGCTATGCTCCCATTACCCTGTTATGTGCAATAATTTTGCTTACAACTTAATGCTTTAGACATAGCTAGTAGGGTGCTTATTTTTAAAAACTCCAACAAATGTCAAAGAAATAAAGACAATCTGAAAGGGCAAACACTATTTTTACTGAGCTATAACCAAAATGCCCAAATTATACTTTCTTCACAGATGGAGAAGGAAGGAAGTCTACCCAAAATTATACACTCAGTTCACATGAATGTCTCTTCCCTTCCCCTTACCTTGTTGTGCTGCCTCATGTTCTGCTGTTCTCTTCCTGATGTAGCTTTGAACTTCTTCCCACCTTCTCTCAGCTTCTTGTAGTTGAACCTTGATATTTCAGGAGGGAAAATGGATAAATCACCATCAACACAAGATTTCAACTTTAAAAAATACAAAAAGCATCCTCTACCTTTAGTGTTGTGTCACAAAACTGCTTACTACATTTTAACAACATTTGAACAAGGTAGGCAGGTAAGTACAGTCTGACAACCATTTACTTATCAGCCACAGCCATCCTATCCTCAATACAAAGGATTAACCATAAAGGTTATTTCAGAAACTCAATATTTATACTGTTGGATCAAGATAACTACTACTATGTACATATCTGATCCACTTAGCCCTGACCTACTTTCCGTTAATCTTTCTTCAGTTGATAAGCTTTCCAAAAGACAGGATGGTATGTTTATTGCTAAATCTCAATGAAAACCTAAAATTCACATTTTGAGATACATATATTTATTGCACAACACTCCAATTACAACTATAATCTTTAATATCATTTATCTATTTATCCATAACTATAGAGAACAGATTTCCATATTTATAAATGCCTGAAACTAATCTTCCAGCAAACCAGTCTTAAATAAAAAGATATTTATATCAACCTCCAGCAAAACTAGTTTTAAATAAAAAGGCATTTATATCAACCTCAAACAGTTTCTAAGAAAATATCAAGAAAAAAAAGTTACACTATTTTCCACACTCAATTGCTATTCTCAAAATCTCTGAAACCTCTACTACTCTGGAAATGATCTCAAGGTATAATCAGTGATCTAGGTGAGAATCTGTAGTAGATTATACTGAATATACACAAACTGAACTATACTTTCAACAAATCCCTTCCCTCAACAAGAGCAGGAACAGACAAGTCTCATCTTTCCACTTAATGTGCACAGGCTCTTGAGTGCAGATGAGAAATGAATCCGCTACTTCCTCAATCAACCTGACCAACTCTAGCCATCTCCTCACAGTACAAACACCTCATGATACAAAGTGCCATTCTGATGCTTGAACACATAGTATGAAATTTCTGTACACAAAAGCTCGAGTGTAAGCCACTGGAGCAGTACTTCATCTTGTGCTCAAACAAAGAAAACATCATCTGTTCCAATGCTGGAGGAAAAACAGGTTTCATTGGACTTACTGATAAATTCAAGTTACAAACAATAAAAGTGATGTTAAAGGTAATTTTAACTACATGATTTTTTCCTTATACATCTAGACCCTAAACCTCATATATAAAATGAAATTTTACTTTTTAATACCGCTTAATTAGCTCATTTTCTTTTTTATATCTTCCATCTTAGATTCAAATTCAAGCCTATATTCAATTCTTTCATGAATGCACATGCTTCTATATAGGCAGAAAACTTAGACTATATGTCCCATAAGGCTCAAACTATATTTCTCAAACCTAAACACATTTAGGTCAACAAATACCCATGCTATTCATGAAATGATAAAGTCATTTCATGATAAATAAGTTGGTAATCAATTACCTTCAACTGAGTTACTGCTTGCTCCGCATTCTTCTTTTGGACTTCCTCTTGCTGTAGCTTTCCTGTTTTCTCAGTCAGCTCATTCACCAACCTAGCATAATCCTGACGTAGTTTATTGAGTTCCGCAGACTGCCTGAAAACAGTAACTGGATTAGGAATCGTCCATTATTACAAATGCATATGAAGAATATATAAAACGTGTTTTATGTTAGTTTTACGGAACTAGTAATTCCACTTGTAAACAAATGAAAAGGAATACAAGTAATTACTAATAATGAAGTTTGGTTGACTATAGTAACTAAATATTTCTAATGACAATTACACAAACTCTAAAATCACTATAAAGTATCGTGAGAAATGGATAACCACAAACTCATGAGCATGAGCAGACAGTGTCACCTCAATCTTCTGAAAACCTATTAAAATCAACCAGAGTTCTTATCTGTACAAGCACACTACTAGTTGTGCTAGAGTACTAGTTCTCAAAGAATGACTCCAGAACCAACTATATCATATCATAAGGAATGTGTGTTCACATGCACATTCTTTAGCTCTACCTTAGGGTCACTAAATCAAAATCTTTTGGAGGTAGAACTCAAGAATATGTTTTTTTTCATTAGCATGCCAGGTGCTATTCAGAATAATGAAATTTAAGAACTACTGTATTATGGAACAGATAGTTTAAAACCTATAAATTCAGTCTCATAAATTTATAAACTGTTCCACTGATGGTAGTAGTGATTATCATATAACTTTTATTAATATATTTACATGATACATATAAATACATATTATATCTAAAATGTAGTTTATATATAGCTGAAGTTCTTCAAGCAGCCAAAGAACTGTTTTTGAAAAGTAACAGTTTTAGAAGCAAATGTAAGAAACGAAAGCCTAACTGATTACTATCAAACACCATTTTGATAATCCAAGAAAATACTCCACTGCCTAATAAGAAATAAACCTCTGGAAACATACTTGCTTTCCAGTTGGTTTGTAGTGTTGCTGACAGCATCTCTCAGTATACCATTTTCCTGCTTCAAGTGAGCTATCTCTGCTTCCATCTGCTCACGAACTTGCTGAAACTAATTAAACATATTAAGATTAAAAAAAACAAAAATCAAAAGAGCTTCCTTTCAAAAGACATTCTATTGTGATAATATAAAAAATATCAATAATGAAATCTGAATCATTCTTTTCAAATGAACATATTTAAAGAATTGTTATTTCTTAGTAATATATGCAAAGCAGAAGCTGCTATAATATTCAAGAATACAAGTAAATGTTAGCTACCATATTTGAAATAAAAAATAAAGTTTCAAAACTAATATACAACTTAAGAATTCTTTCCTACCCAATTGATTCATATAGAATTAAGTGTGCCCTGACCTCAGAATATGTCAATTTTACATTAGCTATATTTTTCAAGATGAAGTTTTTAATAACAAAGTTTAGAACTGGAAATATAGTCAATAAATATTGTTACAAGCTGAGCCATAATTGAATAAATAACACAAAAATGTACTTGCTAGCCGGGCACGGTGGCACAAGCCTGTAATCACAGCACTTTGGGAGTCTGAGACAGGAGAATCACGAGTTCAAAGTCAGCCTCAGCAACAGCGAGGCGCTAAGCAACTCAGTGAGACCCTGTCTCTACATAAAACACAAAATAGGGCTGGGGATGTGGCTCAGTGGTTGAGTGCCCCTGAGTTCAATCTCCAGTACAAAAAAAAAAAAAAAAAAATCTACTTGCTAAAATATTCTGACCCTTACTTATTTTTCTTGTGATAAATATAAAAGTACTATCTTAACCATTTCAAATGTAAAGTTCAATGGTATTAAATGTATCCATTCTATTGTGCATTCATCTTCACAATTCTTTTAAAATGAAACTCTATGCCCATTAACCAATAACTCCTCATTAATCCCTCTCCATGGCAACCATCACTGTAATTTTCTTCTGGTATCTAATTTTTCAATTTCAGAATTTTAGAATAAGGAGATAAAGAACACTGACCCATATATTCACATAAGAATGTCTTAATTTAGTATGTGAAGATATTCTTTAAGAAAAATAGTTGCTGATAATCCTATTAGTAATGCAGTTAAAAGAAACTAAGGTATGTATTTCTATATTTCAAAACTGTATGGAATCTACATCCTGACCTCTATAAGTAATCAAGTAAAAAAAAATGATGAACTGCTTACACATATTTCACCTTCAATAAAAGATGTTGCTAGAAATATCTGAGTAACTTTCAAACAAATAGTAAACAGGAATTAAGAAAAGATCACCTAAGGCTAGGAAAATCAGTTCTTTGATAACCTGATTAATGGGAAAGAAAACATCTCAAATGTATGGGGAAAAGGAAGATGGAAGAATCATGCAAATGAATGATATATGGAAAAGACAACATGTAAAAACTGAAATTCCATGAAAAATGACAGAAGAGAGGTCAAAGAGTAACACAAGAGACAAAAGGTCCCCTAAGCCAAAACTTTGGGAGTCATCATTCATTATCCTCTCTCCCCTCCACTCTAACACTAAGCCCCATCTTATTCAAAGCCCTATGTTTTATTCAAACTCATCTCCTCATTGTCAACATTTGGTTTCAGGCCTTGTTTTCTCCGACTTGAGTTTCACCACAAGTTTTTCAACTACCTCTTGGTCCACTCTGCACAGTGCTGCCCAAGTAATGTTATAAATACTAACAAATCACACTGCTGACTTGCTTAAACTCCTCCACTGGCTCCCTAGTCTTCAGACACACAAGGCCCTTAAAGATGGGGCCCCTATCTAATATCTTTAGATCTTTGCTTCTTCGTTTCAACTCTGGTTCCCAATTACAACTCTTATAGCATTTCTCACAAAGTGTTAGGGCTAGACAATCTGCATTAGAAACACTGGAGTATACTCACTGAAAAGCTCAATCCTGGGCCCCAAAATAGACCCACTGAGCCATTATCACTGGAGATAGGAATAATGAATATCACCAAGTAATTCTTATACCTAGTGCCCATTTTTTTACTCCCCCATGGAATAAAAATAGTCAATAGTCAGCTATCAGAAATGATGGACCCCAACTGAGGTCTTGTTCAAATGCACAAACCACATCTTGGAGTCTAACCATAGAAATATTAATGGGCACTATCAAGGCCTATTTCAAATGTAATAGGCTCACCTGGGAACTCCTCCTTTGTCCCAGAGGCAGAAACAAAGGTGGGAAAATGGGATTTGAGGATAAACCCAGATTAAAGTTCACAGGAAGGATTAAAACTCAAAGGCAATAGCCTTGATGCTGTTTTCAATGCCTGTTTTACATAGATTTTGATCAATGATTTTGGGGCTGTTTCCAATGCCTGTGTAACACAGATTTTGCTCCATGCTCTACCCAGACCATATAAATGCTAGCACACCAAAATGGGTTTTTCTGCTATCAGGCCCCCTCCCTCATGGTGGGAATTCTCTCTCTTATTCAAATAAATCCTGCTCCATTAACTCTTTCTTTCCATGACTGTCCCTGGATTTTATTCCTCAAATTTGCAAGAGAAAAACCCAGAAGGAAAATGGTCAAGTGGGGTATCTAGTCTCATCTCAAAATTCCAGTTTGTTTTGATGTCCACTGGTTCAAAACACAGGGTTAGGGATATAGCTCAGTGGTAGCATGTACAGGGCCCTAAGTTTGATCTTTAGAAATGGAGGGGGTGCCTCAACACAATCTGAATTCACACCTAACAAGCCTGCCCTATCAATTCTCTTTCATACCTCCCATCTCCATTACTCCAAAGTACACAATGCTTACCTCTAGTTATGGTGAATTTATTTGATTGCTTTTCTCCCTACTTCATTCCCACTCAGAAAATTTATTTACTTATTAAGGACAAGGAGTGGGTTTTAACCACTGTATGTAGACAGCCCAACACATTTATATACAAGGCACTTAAAAACTTGCTAAATAAATGTATGCACACAATTCATCTTACTTTCAAAGGATGGAACTATACCTTCATCTGCATCTGTTGAGTCTCTTGATAACTGACATGCATTTTGTTTTGATATACATTATGTTCCTTTTCTAATGTTCCTATCCGATCTTTCATCCTTGCTATAACTACATTGCTTCTTTCTTTCTCTGTCATCATTTCCTAGAATAAACCAGAAAAGGAATTATTTAAAAAACTTGTTGAAAAGGAATTATAAGACTATAACAATAAGAAAACAAGTTTGACATCAATAAAACGGTCACAAATGCTGAAACAAGTGTGAAAAGCAAAGTCAAATGTTAAAAAACAAAACAAAACAATTGTTCTGCCTCTCAACTGCTCTTCACATCAATGCCCTTTATGAACATTTTGCTACTCTTTACTCTGATTTCAAATGCACTTTCGGTTTGAGATTTAAAGACCATGAATCTAAAATAATTCCTGCACTCTAATTTGATTATAAGGAAAAACAGTTATTTGCAAGTACCAGTTTTCTTTTAGGATAAAGGATAAGGCCAAGGTGGGCGGGACAGGGGGGGAAAGCAAGGCCTACAACTGTTAAAAAAGAAGTGTCTCTCCCAGAGGAGAAAAGGACATGTCTATATGGTAGAAGAGAAGTGTAGAATAGGGAAAGTAAAAATCAGAAAGTTTTATCATCTTTCCAAATCAAATCTTAAAAGAGTGATTTCTCTGTTTATAAAGTCACAAACTTCTAAAACAAATACTAATTATGAAAGTACATGAAAGCTGAGCAATTTTAAAGTTATATATAGGTATGATTAATATATGTCCCTGACCTAAGAAAGTGACAAAATTTAATTTTTACATAATTTGTGGTTGCTCGTAGAGTTAGTTTATATATTTTTATTTATGTGTTTACTGATATTTGCCAAGTTATTACACTGAAGTATAATATAATACACTTAAGAAGTGCATACATCTTTATTTGTTTGTTTATGGGCTGGGGATTGGACACAGGGCCTTGTGCATGCGAGGCAAGCACTCTACCAACTGAGCTCTATCTCTAGCCCAAGAAGTACATATATCTTAAGCACATAACAAATAACCAAAAAGTAATTAACCTATTTTTAGTTTTTTAAAAATAGTCAAAAAATGGGGGTTGGGGCTGTAGCTCAGTGGTAAAGCGCTTGCCTAGCATGCGTGAGGCACTGAGTTCAATCCTCAGCACCAAATATAAATAATAAATGAATAAAATAAAGATCTATCAACAACTAAAAAGATTTTTAAAAAAATAGTCAAAAACTGATGGCCACATAAAACTCTTCTAAAATTTATAATTGAAAGGAAACATGCTTACAATTTTGATTAATCTAACCAGGTGTTTCCTTTGACTTTATTTACTTCAAAAATCACATTAAGAATTTACATTCAAAAAAGGCTATTCTTTCCTTTTATGTTGTCAAGTAGCTAGGTTAACAGGGTTATGAACAAGCTCATTTACTCTTTTGCATTTAGTAACTAAAAGGAGAAACAAATAGGGACCTAATTTTCTCTAGAGTTTAAATTCTGTTCTCTCACTCTACATTTAATTTTAAAGGTTGTTTTGCTTTCTTTTTCCTCAGGTTAAAATTTCTTAGATTTGGGGCTGGGGGGTTGGGGCTCAGTGGTGGATCGCTTGCCTCGCATGCGTGAGGCACTGGGTTCGATCCTCAGCACCACATAAAAATAAATAAAGATATTTTTTAAAAAAAATTTCTTAGATTTGAAGAACATGATTAAAGTTATAAAAATTTACCACAACCACCTCCATAAATAAATCACCTATATAAAAGCTTCATATTTACCCCACAAATTGAATTTTATAAAGATCAAGTTTTGTGCCTTTACAGAGAATAGATCTAGGTCAGATCCAATTAAAACAAATTCCTATTCTTCTGGACAGAAAGCTGCTGCTATTCTAAAACTAGAATATCCAATACTGTTATTTTAAATTTCATAATTCATGAAAGAGTTAAGACACCTCTCTTCCAAATACACAGATAATTAAATCAGAGAGTACAGGCAATTTTTAAACCTTCACTTGCTTCTGATTCGAGAAGTACATCCCTTGAACATAACAATGTCTTCACCTGGGTTAACTGCTTACACCGATCCTTTGTAGCAGCAGCATCTTCCTTTATAGCAGCAAGCAACTTGTCCTTTTCCTGAAGCTGATGCAGAAGTGCAGCCAATTCTCCTTTACTTGACTTGAGAAATCAATCAAATTGAGAAATCAATACAAAATGAGTAAGAGTGAAAATGGGCTGATGAAATACATGAAAATGAAGTATGTGATAAAGTATTCTTCAGCCAATGTAGAGCTCTATATGCTACATACATATAAGATTGGCAAAAACTGGTCAGTGAAATAAAATTCAAAAAAGTCACTGTAACGTTAATATAATGTTAATATATCAATAGGTATGTACCAATCAAGAAAGAGATTTTTACAAAGAATTACAGAGCTTCTAGTTTTAAACCCTGAGTCAAAAATAGCAATTTCCAGCCGGGCGCGGTTGCTCAAGCCTGTTATCCCAGCACTTAGGGAGGCTGAGACAGGAGAATCGCGAGTTCAAAGCCAGCCTCAGCAACGGCGAGGCACTAAGCAACTCAGTGAGACCCTGTCTCTACATAAAAAAAACACAAAATAGGGCTGGGGATGTGGCCCAGTGGTCGAGTGCCCCTGAGTTCAATCTCCAGTACCGGGAAAAAAAAAAAATAGCAACTTCCTATCATTTTATTTCTAGAGATCAAAAGTGATTAGGTAAACAAAATGCTATCTACTACCAATGAAACAGTCATCTGTAATCTCAAAGCATAATACCAGGAAAGACTGACAAAAATAGCAAAGAACAAACACAGGTGCTCAACAACCCTGTCTAAATATGCCCAAGGCTACTGAGGTGCCTAGTTCTCTCAGTTTAACAGGTATATCCGGAAAGGTAAAAATAATAATCCCACATTGGACATGAGAACAAGTGCAAAGTTTCAAGGCAGGAACTTTCTTGTAAGGCTGTCTCAAAGAGGAAAAATGAAGAAGAAATCACACCAACTAAAGACAGCGACAGCCAGTGAGACAGAATGGAAAGAGACTCTATTGTAAGACCCAAAGTCTGTGTGTCTAGGAAGAAACAGGGCAAAAGAACTCATTTGTACATACCGCCTCAAGGAGAACAACAATTAGTCTAGACTGTTCACGATATCCAACACACAGAAGATCCAAAGGGAGTATCTCTCTTGGAAAAGGTGTACTAGTGAGCAGAGCTCACAAAAAAGGAGCTCAGAGAAAAGATCACAAAATGAGATGGAACAAAGCTGGTAAAACAGTGGAAGTAAAAGTAACAATATCCAAGAAATGATTAAATTAAAGCAACAAACAGAAATGGATATGCTATTGAAAATATTAATGGTCACAGAGTCCAAAGTGGATAGAAGCAAATAAAAAAGAGAAATGAAGTTTTCTTTGGTTGTGTGGTGTTTTATTTTTTTAAAAGATTAAGATAAGCAAGGTAAGGAAGACAGCCAAAGGAGACCATGTGCTTAACTAACTGACACAAATGATTTCAGTTATTTCAATGACAGCAGAGAAATTTTCTCAGTAATAATAGCTGACTTAAATTTAATGACTGGAAAGGTTAGCTATACCGAAGAGAAAATTGACAGACAGGTTAATGTCATATTATAGTAAAATTACTGATGAACTCAAAGAAAGTGAATCCCCTGATGTTTATACAGTATGGCAGTGAGAAAATCCAACAAACACTGTTGATTACCCAAAGAATGTTTTTATTTTAAGAGTTCAGTTTGACAAAAATATATGAAAAGATCACAAAATCCAGGCTAGCCTCAGAGCTATACCTGGTAATATGAATATAGAAAATAATAAAACAAGAAATCCATTAAAAATTTTCAAGGTAAGAAAGTGAAATCCAGGAATGTTATACTCCACCAAACTATCATTCAAGCACAAATTCAACAAAGAAGCATCTTAACTTGACAAAATTTTGGAAATGTAGTTTCCATGAGATCTTTTTGAAGAAACTCCAGGAAAAACAACTTTAAAGAAGAATCTAAAGAAGAATAAAGAAGCTATAACAAAATAACTGGTATTTAGCTCCCATTACCTACAGAATTAAGACTAAAACAAGAATGGAAATTATAGTCACAGAGTAGATGTTACATATTATTAAGTATCCAACAAATGGAAATGCTACAATTAATAAAAATTGAAGAGGAAGGATGACAGAAGGTGGCTAAAAATGAGTATACATAGAAGTTCCTCCTATTATATAGCTTAGGGCCAAACCTGTTAATAGTTTAAAGTTAAAAATTCATATAATTGAAGCAAGTATATTTAAATATCAATGCTAAAAATAATAATCAAATTTTTCTTATTAGTAATCCCATTAACAATTTTTGAGCAGTTACTATATGCTAGAAACAAGCACCAAACGTGCATTACCTCATTTAATTCTCAAAGCCTAATTATCATTCCCATTTTAGAGATGAGGAAATAGAGGTATTAACTTAACCAAGGTAATAAAGTCCAAAGTGACAGAGCCCAGATCTGAATTAAAAAAAACTTGACTCTACAACCAGGATCTTAACCTACACTCTACATGTAAAATACAAGTGTCTTGAATATAAACACAAGGGCACACACACATACACAAAACAGTAGCTCCTCTCTAATTCTGCAACCCTTCTAGTTTTTACTCTGCTTTCCCCTTCCCAGCTAAGGTTACTCATAATAGACATACAATGTCACCTTTCCCATTCATTTGTCAGTTATATAGTCTAATACTAAAATGAAACCACTTTCCCTAAGGATATCTCACCCAGTTTTTCAATCTTGACCTTCCTTGGTCTCTCTAAAGTGTGTCACTATTGACACTCTCACCCCCAAACTCTTACTCTCCCTAAGCTTCTGAGATTCCACCATCTCTTGGTGTTTCTCCTCCTGCTCCTCTTCAGCATCCTTTGTGGTGACTTCTCTTGCCTTTTAAATGCTAATATTTCCCAGGGTTTCTTCTTGAGCTTTCCATCACTTCCCCCATCCATGTGTACTACTAGAAATAATAAATTGTTTCACATAACTCCCATGCAACCTTTCTTCAACTTCAGAAAAAGATGTTTAGTTATGAAATGATTATGTCCATCTAATTGACATATGGGATGCCTAACTACTTTCTAAAATTCCACAATCCTTTACTCTCTCTTCCTCTATAAACTACTCACAAATGTCATTGTTGCCACATTTATTCAGTTACTCAAATAAAAAAACAGTCATCACTCTCCATTCATCACTGCAAGTCCTTTACCTTCCCTGTTCTATGCCAGTGCCTCTGCACTTACCATTCCCTTTGCTCTGAACTGCTCTCAACTAGGGGTGAGGATCCATTTACCTCTGGGACTCTGAAATCTTAAAAAGTCTGACCACAGCTTAGATTCCTTGACAGGAAAAGGGAGAAATTAAACTTAACTAGACTTTCTCAGATATAGGAGACCTATAAGAGCAGAGTCCCTTCAGCCGAGAATAGAACCACCTTCTAAAAAAATCAAGCAAGATTTTAATCTAAGGCCAAATAGCTTACTCTGAACCATTGCTGTCACATGCAGACAGTCTAACAAGCATACTACACTACAAAATGCCATAGACTTATAAAATGCACTGTTAAGAGATACTTGGAAGAATGAACAGACTGCTAATGTTATGACAAAAAACGTCCAGATAGTTATGAGAACAAAGAGCAGAGAGAACAATTTATACTACAAAATCTGGTTAGGCTTAAATGAGAAAATGACATTCAAGTGGAGACTTGAAAGAGGAATTAAGCATGGGAAGAAATTGGGGAAGGGGAAAGACAGAAGAAAAAAATGTATGCTACAAGAAGTAAAAAAGACCTTGTATAGATAAAATGAAATGAGCAGTCAGGTGACAGGAAAAATGTCATTAGATGAGGCTATAGAGAAAAGAGACATAGGCCTGTTAAGGAATTAGGGTTATGCTCTAAGTGCAAAGAGAAAAGCACCAAAGGATTTTTAAAGCAGTAAGTAACCTGATTTACCTCTTAAAGATCACCTTGCAGTTACATGGGAAAAAAAGAATGCTAAGAGGAAAAGTAGAAACATCAATTTGTATACTACTGTAGGAAATCAGATGAGAGGTGATGACTCAGACTATAGTGGTCCTTATTTAAAAAAAAAAATTAAACTACTCAAGGTTTTAAAGCAGATAAGTTGGCAGGGAAGGTGTACATGTGTGTGAACACTATATTTTCAGAACACTATGTTTTCATCTAATGGAATAACTGGCACAATGTCATCTTATGTAAGTTAACACTTGAAAACTTGTCACTTTTACCAGTATGACATACTACACATGATATTATGATAAGCATAACCTATAAAAAATAATGTTAACTTCATAGGGTTTTGTTTCATTTGTGGGCGTTTTATTTTAAAATTATCAGCCACAGCAGCAATTCTACCATGCAAATAACTTACTTTGAAGGGAAATATTACATATACACAAACATGCACACTATAAACAACAAAGGCCCCTATATTTCTTTGAATGCACTGTCTCCAATCACAAAAACATTCCATACATGCTGTCCAAAAATCACCTGACCTTGACTTCAATATTTCTAGACAGCAAAGCACTATATAGCTTAGACAAATACCAAATGACTTTAAAGCCATTAAAGCCTTACTTATTTTAAGCAACCGGCTTTTTGTCAAAGCATCAGATGATACAAAAGATACTTTACTAAATAAGTGCACTGATTAACATGAATCTATGAAATAATTTCTGAAGACATTCCAAAACTTTGAGATATGACAATGCAGCACAGGATATTAAGAATGGAAGTAGAAAATAATTAATTGCTCTGGCTGAAGTATTGCTGGGTGAACTTCTAATTACTGCTCACAAATAGGCCCATAATCAAAAAAAAACAAAACAAAACACACTTACCTTCTTTAAAGCATCCTGTAACACACCAGACTTTTCTTTCAGCAAGTCTACAACACAAAGGGCCTCATCTTCAGAAAACATCATAGTCTTCAAGGACAGAAGAAAATCTTTAAATTTCACTTCAGCATTTTCTTAATTTAAAAGGAAAGAAAAAAACAACAACAAGAAGGAATCGGCATTTAGAAGATAAAGTAATAACTTCAAAAGAGGTAAACATCAAGAATTCCTGACCCAGAAAGAAATCTATACTTTAAATAACAGTAAATGCTTAAGTGGGGGGAGCATTTACCATCTGTACTATGGAATAATTATATTAACTAAAAATTTGCTCTAAAATGCCAACATGCCCTTTAAAGAAATCATTTAAGCATCTAATGTATGCTAGCATCTGTATTATATATATTCATAATATCTTCATTTAACATTAATACTACTGAGAAAATGAGTTCCAAATTATAAAAGTGAAATCTGATTCAACAAAGATCAAAAATATACATGGAATCCTGTCATTAGAATAATCCATGCGTTAAAAAAACCTCCTGTATTCGCCCACCCCAATTCTCCCAGAGATCCCATGTTAGGCACCAACTTCCCCTTCTTGAAGGAACTACCACCCATCACACCTAAAGGAATTTACGGTTTTTAACACTTCAGTTACATTGCAACTTTTAAAAAGTGGTTGTGACCATGTGTGGGGCGAAGGAAGACTACAGGAACTCTTACTTTCCATTCAATTTTGCTATGAACCTAAAACTGCTCCAAAAAATAATTTACTTGAAAAAAGAAAACAGGAAGTTGTAAATTAGCCTTGAGATCTCACAGAAAATAACAGTAGCGAGGAAAAGGTCACCAGATAGCAAAATAGCTTTGGGATGTTGAACAAGTCAAATTCCAGTATCTAGGCTTAAAACATTGGGAAGAATGGACTAGAAGACTACCGATAGGTCTTTTACTGCAAGAATTCTATTAGCCTTTTGTAATGCACTGATTCTGTTAAGAATATGTACTTGACTCCATGGTGACTCAAAAATATAAAAATACAATGTAATAATTATGACTGTGTATTTTACCTTTGTCAGTTTCAATCTTCAATTTTTTAGCCCCAGATTTCTGGATTCCTTCTACTTGGTCAGACTTAATCACTTCAATAACTTCTCTCTTTTCTACCACAGGATTTGAGTTAGCATTGTCCATCAAAGGAATATAACTAGTTGCATGAATAAGGGGCTCATCTACCAAGACTGCAATTTAAGTTCAACAAAATCATAATTACTCTGGGTTTTTAAAAAACAATGATTAAACAACATGCAAACACACTTAAATTTACTGATAAATGTAGTTACTTTCAAATCTCTAATATTAGCTCAATTTAGTTTTAAATTATTTAACAAGTAAAACACTCACTGTATCAATTCAATACTTGCAATAAAATATTCTTGTTTTATAGAACAATACTTAAGTATTCTAAAGTGGGTAGTGTACCTCCAATAGTATCTAAGATATCTTAGACACTTAGTTCTCATTTGTCTTTAACATTAGAATTTGTTCACAATTAGTGCTCATGAAAAACTATTAAATTTTATTTATGCTGATAATTTACTGAATTCTTATTGCAAATGATAATTTCAATTAAATTCCTTTCACATGCTAAGTACAAAAATCACACAGTCATTGTTCCTTGCACAAAGGTTCTCAATTCTAATAGTTATGTTTCTGATTTCCACAGCACATCTTAAAACACCTGCTCAAACTTCCAGAATATCATTAAAAGTGAGGGAAGGAAGCCTCCTTATTTTGTTCTTATTTAATGTGAGGAATAAGAGTTTAATCATTAAGCCTGATATCCACTGGTTGGAGATACAAACTTCTATACCCAGATGGAAATCTTCCATATTCCTACCTCTGAAAAAAAAGATCTTTCATGCACATATAATCCCTTTTTTTATTTAAATTTGATCATGTTTAATTTCATCAAATATATTTAGGTAATATTTCTTTTACCTGTTATTTGAGATGTCATAATTTTCATGCAAACAATTTCATCTCTTCCATTACAAATTTACTACTTTCTAGTACTAGTTGATAGCACAGCCTAATATTATTTGGCAATTACTATTGTTTAATCAATATACATTTAATGGCCAAGTTTTCCCTGAAAATTTCAGAAACCATAAGATTGCTCTGTCAGTTTTAATTGTATGCTTCCCATATACACATAGAAATTTTGTTTAAGAAATAAGAAACACAAGGTAATGCCAGAGGTACCAAATGTCCTCAACCATTATCTTAAGTGATACTAAAAAGTACAAATATTTCAGAAATATTTTCTGTCTATACAGTTTGTATGCTATTATTTTTCAAAAGCAAGAATGAGAACATTTACAAATACTTCACTTTTTAAATTTCAGATAAATTTTTCATCACAAACTTGTACTAGGCCTATCTATCAAAGCAATGCAAAGCCACAAGGCCAAAGAATTTCACACTTGTATTAGAATTACATTTGTTATAGTATATAATAGACTGGGATAAAAAGCATGAAGTCTTCAGGATCCCCATCCTGATGTACTTCTCTAGAATTTGCATACTTTATAAAATATGTGTCTACATATTTTACCATTTTCTGTCTTCTGCTTCTTTGATGAAGCCTTCTTCTTTCCTGATCCACTTTCTTGTTTAGTTTCTTGATGGAAGGGTAATACTTCTTGCTTTTTTGAAGGTGCCATGAGAGTTTCCACCTTTTTATCCTGGTCATCTTTATCAAACAGAAAAAAAAAAATTTTAAATCATCACAGCAAACAATGACCATATCACAACCGATGCAATTACTAATGAATAATTTCTAGAATGCTTTATCACCAAAATCTTAAAATGTGACAAAAATGTTAATACTCTCACCATTAATTTTTCATTCCAGCATTCTTACTCCACTACCTCTGTTCCTTAATGTATTTGCCTCTTCTTTTATATCCCATTCCAGCACCAATCCCCATCTTAGCCTGTGGTATGGTCAAGTTTCTATCATTTTAAAATATAAAACCCTTCACAACCACTGTAATTCCTAGCCTCCTACACCCACTCCCTTCTATATTGACAAAAGAATAGTCTATGCTTCTTTTTCTACCAATCATTTCCAATGAATTGCACACTGGTTTTTAGCTCTTTGTTTCCATGAAAGGAATAACCATTAGTCATTTGATTACTCTTTAACATCTCATTCTACTGTCTTCACTTTTTTCTTAAAATTCCTCTCCATTATGCTAAGTGAAATAAGCCTATCACAAATGGACAAATATTTTATGATTCCACTAATCTGAACTTCCTAAAGACTCACAGACAGAAAGTAGAATGGTAGTTTCCCAAGTGGGGGAAGTGGGGAATTGTGTTAACTGGGTGAAGAGCCTGAGCTGGAGAAGATGAAAGAGTTCTGGAAGATGGCTGGTGGTTACACAAACTGTGGATCTACTTAACACTACAAAACTGCAACTTAAAAATGGTTAAAATGGCAGGACTTACATGTATTTTACTATAGTTAAAAAATTTCCTCTCCTATCAGCTCCCATAATTATTCTCCCACTCCTAATATTCCTTTAACGTCTCCTCTGTGAACTGCTTCTCAATACTTTGAATTTAAACACTTCCCCAGATGATCTTATCTATACCCATGACTTCAACTACTACCTTCATGCTCAAGGCTTCTGAATGTATGGTATATCCTCACTTACACACCCTACTAGCCAACATATGCACTTGAACCACAAATTAAAAGCATTTTCCTTTTGATTCACATCCAATGTCTCCAATATTACCTACCTTAGTGCTAACAATAATGTACCTATGAGAGAGTGGAAAAGTTTGTCTGTAAACAGCCAGATAGTAAATACTTCAGGCTTTGCAGCAGATCATTCAGATTCTGTCACAAGTGTTAAGTCTGCCATTGCAGCATGAAAGCTAGTCACAGACGTATGAGAGTGAATAAATGGCTGTGTTTTAAAAAAAAAAAAAAAAAAACTAGGGCTGGGATTGTAGTTCAGTGGTAGAGCCTGCCTTGCATGCGTGAGGCACCGGCTTCAATCCTCAGCACCACATAAAAATAAATAAGTAAAATAAAGATATTGTGTCCATTTACAACTAAAAAAAATTTTAAAAACTGTATGGACACTAATGTTTGACTCATAATTTCTACATTTCTTCAAAGTATGATTCTTCTTTTGATTTTTTCCCAACCATTTAAAAAGTAAAAACTAAGGCTGGTAGCTCAGTGGCAGAGAACGTACCTAGCACGCATGATGAGGCCCTGGGTTCAACCCCCAGCATCACCAAAGGAAAAAAATGTAAAAACTACTCTTGGCTCACAGACCACAACAAAATAGGAAGAGGGCCATATTTAAACTATAGGTGACAGTTCACCTACCCTGAGCTAACTCAGAACTTGGGAGATCAGCTTTGATCCTGTCTTCTTTATCTCCCATACCCCTACATAATGTGATCAGTCAAGTCATTCTTCTTTCGTATACCTCTCAACTTTCTATTTCTTCTATCACAGCTCACATATTAACATTGGAAAAGCATAACCTCTTAACTAGTTTGCCTACATCTAATACTGCCCCATGAAATCTATCCTCACAAGTTCTGCCAAAAAAATCTTTCTAAAATATAAATCTGACCATGTAATTAACCTGCTTAAAAATCTTCAACACAGGCAACCCTAAGAAGTCTCAACTCCTGAGACAGTATGCAAAAACCACCATGATCTAGTTACTGCTATCTTTTCAGCTTTGCTCTCTACTTCATATTTTATGGCTCAACGATACACTGTAATCTTGTACCTCTGTGATCTTAACACATAATTCTGTCAATGTGATATAAGACCTAGTGATGCTATACTGAAGACCCAGCTACTCCCCATAAGTAACAGTTGCTTTGGCCTCTGTATTTCTTCATAAAACACATTTTGTTACTGGCTTTACATGTCCTCCTCCCTTCACTAAAAGATGTAGTAATTCTCTAGTACCATGGTTGGTCATAGCTGGCAAGCAAATACTTAAAATCCAATAAAACCAATTTAATACTCTTATAAAATACACAAATGACTTAAGTGTTTTCATATAAGCAAACTGTTTGCAGTTCCATGCTTGCCATTTCTTAAGTTCTTTCCATGGCACACCTATTCCTTGATATCCATGGGAGACTGGTTCAAGAACCCCTGCCCAATACCAAAATCTGCAAAAGCTCAAGTCCCTTATGGAAAATGGTATAGTATTAATATATCACCTATGTACATCCTCCCATATAGGTTTAAATCTTCTCTAGATGACACAGCATACCTAATTAATATAAATGTTATAAACTTTTTGTAACATTGCATTGTTTAGGGAATATTCTAATGACAAGGAAAAAAAATCCACATGTTCAATACAGATGCAATTTTTTTCCACTATTTTTCAATCCACAGTTGATTGAATCTGAGGATATAGTATCTATGGATATGAAGAACTGACCATACCTACTAATAACTCTATTTCACCCCTTCCCATCCACCCCCACCCCCCAAAAAAGTCCCAGCTAGCACTTACTCAAAACGTAAAATTAATTTCCATACTACTTACTTGCTCTAAGTGGTCTTAGAATCCCTACATTAGTTTAGACATACCTAATTAGTATAATAAACATTTTACATTATAATAACCTATTTATGTTTGTGTCTACAGCTAGCATGTGACTACCTGGAAAATGTACTATTCACCTCTGCAGCCCTAATACCTAGTATAAAACAGATATATAATAAATGTATGCATAATTAATATATGATGAAAAATAATCTTTTCATCCTTAATTCTTATCACACTGATTACAAAGTGTTGGTTAAAATAAATGTAAACATTTCTAACTGCTGATAATTATAAACCCTTAGTGATTTTAATAAAACAACCAAAGTTAGATTTATAAATTTCCATTAAAGGTCTTTTCCATAGGAAATTTAAAATGTTATTTTATAATTAATGCTAATTTCTTAAAGCAATTAATGTTAATAAGGCAAACATAGTGGAAAGAAGAATCGTGGGTTCAGATTCAAAAAACAAACATGCAATGAAGATAAATATATTACAATACCGCTTCCATTTTTAGGCTTCTTCTGCCCTGGTTTCTTCTTTGAGGCAGCTGCTTCAGAGGGCAAGGTGGGTTGTTTTGTAACTGGGACCGGTTCTACTTTTTTGCCAGGCACCTTTGATACATCACCTTCTTTGATAACTTGCTCTTCAAGTAAAGGTTTTTGTTTCTTTTCCTTCTTCTTTCTTTCCCTAACACTACTTGAAGTTTCAACCACATTCAATGGAACAGGTACAACTTGCTCATCTTCTACAGCCAAAGCATCAGATAATTTAAAATCTCGAGGTACACTTTCTGAATCAGATTCATGGAGGTTTCCATTCTGGATTTCTTTCTTTTTATTCTTTTTCTTTTCTGCCTTCTTTTTGTCTGTTTTTGTAGGAATAAGCTTTTGTTCTCTTTTCTGTTTTGCAAGAACTTCATCATATAATGTTTCTTTCATGAAAAGCCAGAAGAAGAGGAAAATTACGGTAATAACTACTGAAGGAATAAGGACAATAAAATACGTTGACTCATAAAATTCCATGGTGCTTTTTTATTAATGTGAACCTATAAAACCTAAATGGACAAAAACAAAAACAACCTCAGTCTTATAAAAAATTAAGTGTATAAAACCCCTGCTCGTTTGTTTGTTTTTTTTTTAGTACCGGGGATTGAACTCAGAAGTACTTGACCACTGGGCCACATCCCCAGCCCTATTTTGTAATTTATTTAGAGACAGGGTCTCACTGAGTTGCTTAGAGCCTCATCATTGCTGAGGCTGGCTTTGATTCTCCTGTCTCAGCCTCCCAAAGTGCTGGGATTACATACAGGCATGCACCACCACACCCAGCAAAACTCCTGCTCTTTCAAATGGTATTTCAGATCTCACTGACCTACAAATCTAAACAATGTAAACAAGTTAGTTATTTAAATCATGTACTTGATTAATCTGTCAACTATTAATTCAGACTAAAAAGGAAATGTGAGGTACCTAGAAAACAATGTTTATAGTACATCCCTGCATTTGTTAACCATATGCAAAGATCCTAATGGGAGGGAACTGAAATGTTTTTCCTCCCAAATTTTTTATTTGTTGGGGGAGGGAGTTGTTTGTTTGTTTGTTTTGTGATGCTAAAGATTCAACTCAGAGCCTCCTACATATTAGGTATGTGCTCTACCACTGAAGTTCACTCCCAGCCCCACTTTTGATACTTTATTAGTACTTATTTTTTTTTCCTTTTATTATAACAATGTATGTGTATGTGATGGCAGGGGTGTGTTAATTATTACCAACCCTGGATATTCATTAGAAGTACTTCGCTTGTAATGGAATACAAGTAGAGGTAGTTCATACCTTCATTTGCAGGTTTAAGACCACTCAGTAACTACTAGCATCTTTATTCTGTTTATTCGGTTACAGCTTCATGTTGTGGTGGCATACATCAAGAATATGGAACTGCTGGGTGCGGTGGCACACGCCTGTAATCCCAGCGGCTTTGGGCACTGAGGCAGGAGGATTGTGAGTTCAAAGCCAGCCTCGGCAATTTAGCAAGGCACTTAGCAACTCAGTGAGATCCTGTCTCTAATAAAATACAAAAAAAAAGGCTGGGGATGTGGCTCAGTGGTTAAGCACCCCTGGGTTCAACACCCAGTACAAAAAAAAATGAATATAGAACTAGAATAAAGTTAATATCAAAATGTTAGGTTGTGGCTTTGACAATAAAATACATGACAAAGTAGATGTTTCCTTAATTCAAGGCACCTCTTGGCATAAAACAAGTTAAACTGCAAAAGCAAGGCTGGTCATCAGTGTCCTACCCAAATGCTAAAAAAGAAAAGGGCTGGCCCTTATCGGTAGTGCATAAGCCCTAATTTTACATTAACCAAATAGCTACAGGAAGGAAAACAGGTATGATCTGACTACCCAGTCATATCTACCTTGAATATAAATATAATATCCCTTGCCTGAGCAGTTTTTGCTAAAATTACATCTCAAAGTAAAAATGATGCTGATGTTTAGGTTCTAAATCTCAATATTCCTCTGAGAGAGAGAGAGAGAGAGAGAGAGTGTGTGTGTGTGTAAAGCCACATAAAAGTGGCTTGAATTCTTATGTCCTCTAAAATATGTTATCAAAAAAGGCAAGATGTATAAATGCAGATGTAATTAAACCCCAGGACATGCTTAGGATTAAAGTGTTAGCTTTTGCATATTTAATGTACAAATTTGAGATTTCTTAAAGTTTAAGTTACCAGTCTTAAGAGTCAAAAACAAGATTTAAAAAAGAAACCAATTCCACCTAAACAGAAGAGTCATTTATCCTAAGAATTATTTTAGACCCTAAAAAACATCCTTTTAAGTTGAATACACCTGAGTTTATTGAACATAAGGCTTAATTCAAGTTATACCAGCAATGACCCAAGTCTGCAAAGGGATGGAAATGGAACCTAAGGACAAAGTGGTTTGTTCAACAGACATGCTATAAATCTTGATGGCTGAAATGTCATTTAACATTTAACATTTTCACAAGCAATTTTTCAAACAGCATTAACACAACCCTCAACTAAGATAAGATTTTAACAAGTTGAAGGGGACAAGGAATCACCAAAATATTAAAAGAAACCTAACACAGAATTGTTCCTCTCTGATAACTTCGTGTTAATATGAACTATTTTTAAATTATTAGACACATTTTACTGTGCCTACTTTTAAAAAAGCAGAGGTTTGGGGAGAGTTGGAGGGTTGATTTTGTTTCAAGCACAGCATACATAGTATAAACAACCTATTCACTTGGCTAGAGTGTTTGGAAAGAAAACAAAATAATAAGTTGGAACACATTTAAAATTTTTGTTTTGGGGAAGAAAAGAGGTTAAGGGAGACAAAGACCCTGAAGAAGCAACAGCTGAAGCAAGAGGAAGCGGTGGTAGAATAGGACTAAGATATGGTGGTGGTGATGGGAGAGGAAGGAAGAAAGAGGTCAAGCCAAAGTCTGAAAGCTCTGATGAAGCAAGCTACAGTCCTATACAAACCTAGAGCTTAGGAAAGTGAATTTATGTTCAAGCAGAGCATGTCTACCTGTATAGAAAGGAAAAGAAGCAAATGTTCAGGGAGATGTGACAACATAAAACCCCAAGAAGTCTGAAACATTTTTCTTCAAAGATTCTGATGAGTTTCTAGTTTCCTTTTCCAGGTCCTATACAGAATTGGAGGAATCATGTTTCCTGTCTTTAGATTTCTTTCATATAATTCAATTCCCCTTCACTTGAGCTCACCTGGGTATCATTTTGCACCTAGAGGAGCCTAACCAGAATGCCAAAACATTGAGAATTGAGACAACGTTTCCATTAATTTAAAATAATAATCTTTATCCAAGGAAATGTATTTGCAATAAAAAGCAATATAAAGACATTTGCAATATAAAGACATTCATAGCAACATTACATAAACTGGAGACATAAAGCATCCAACATAAGAATTAACTCGAAGTATAGCTGTAACTATAAATACTAAGGCTATTTGTTCAAAGCAACTCCACTAAAAAGCCAAACTCAAAATTTTACTTTGTAATCAGAACATGTTACAAATAATAAGTTCAATAACTAAAGATGAATGAAGAGTTGTGTCAGCAGCATGGGTACAACTTCACTTGCCTTAATATTTTAAACTTTGTTAAAGAGAAAGTCATAAAATGTCCAATTCCTTGTTTGTCTTTTTTTAAAAAGGCAAATGAGTGCTTAGGGAATAAAGGCTTTTACAAAGCAATTAATATACTTCAAATTCACAGGCAACAAAAAAGAGGCAAAGGGGGACTAGGAATAAAATACAGGAGAAGGGAGGTGGGAGGCAAAATGCAAAGATTGCGGGAGGCAGTGGAAAAATAAAGGGGAAAGAGGCTGAAAGAAACTAATTTAGCTCTAGTTGAGAGGCCCCAGTTCATTAAGATTTTTCTAATCCACAATATACAATTTAATAAATGTATGTAGAGTTGATAATAGACAGGTAGAGGTTCAGGTTTTAAATTGAGAGTTGGCACAAATCACCAATGTTAACTGCTTTTCCCATATTATCAGATGCCCTTTGTAATATTAATTACCTTTTTAACCTAATCACACCAAAATGCTAACAAATTCCAACCTGAATGTAATAAATAGCCAGCGGTGTTAAACAGAATTTCTCTGTCAAGTGAAGTAGGAGTGAAATATCCATGGGATCACTAGAAATAGAGTCCAAACTATTCTCAAACCACATTCCACATCAGTCTCTTTCATCTTTTATTCAGACATAAATTCTTCCAGAAATGGATTAAAGATATCAATCCTCGTTCTCAGGGAAAGGCATACATACTAATATATATAATTAATTTCAAGTTTCTGAACTCTCAGAAGGGTATGCACAGATCCCAGGTTAAAAGCCCTGCTCTAGAACAAGAATGGGAGTTTTCATCACTGCATTCTCTGTAAAGAATTCAAAAGATAATAAATTAATAGTATGTAGAGGGCCTAGGGATGGGTAGCTCGATAGTGGAGTGCTTTCATAGCATGCACTAGGCCCTGAGTTCAATTCCCAGCACCACACTAAAAAATAAAATACATACACACACACAAAATAAAATAAAACAAAACAAAACAAAATAAAATAGGGCTGGAGATGTAGCTCGGTGGTAAAGTACTTGTCCAGCATGCATAAAGCCTGAGGTTTAATTTGTAGCAAAACAATACTGAAGTTCTGATTTTCATCAGTTATGTACTATGAATGCTAATCAACTACTTTTAAAATTCTATTTACTCATCCTTCTACATAACTTATGCTTGCTCTTAAAAAAACTGAGCAAAGTCATTGAGTTAAATTTTATAAACTTCTCCAAAGGCACAAATATCTGTTTATGTTAATATGAACTAAAATTTAAAAATTAAGCATTGTGAGTCAGGCATGGTGGCTCACACTTGTAATCCCAGCACTTTGGGAGGCTGAGACAGGAGAATCGCGAGTTCAAAGTCAGCCTCAGCAACGGCGAGGCTGCTAAGCAACTCAGTGAGACCCTGTCTCTACATAAAAAAAACACAAAATAGGGCTGGGGATGTGATTCAGTGGTTGAGTACCCCTGAGTTCAATCCCTGGTACCAAAAAAAAAAAAAAAATTAAGCACTGTGTAGTTACTAACCCTCAAAAAAGCAAGCATGTTATACTCCAGATACGCCCTAGGCAAAAGTAAATTATTTTAAGATTGGTGAATAGCATTATAATGATGCACTAAAATGGACATCAAACGCCTTAGCTTGTAGTTCCAATTGTGCCTTCACTCAGGTTATTCCCTAAAAATTAATATGCATAGGTTTCTTCTTACATAGCTTTATAGCCCAAACTATTTGCATGATCTTGGAAATGCCAAACCAAAAACTTTGGTCCCAAGAGTGCCGGTGGGAGAAGCAAAAGCATGTCCTCTTTAATGGAATCTTCCCTCGACCCAAGCTCAAGATTTTCAAATACTATAATGCAGATATGAGTCCATGACTCAAAATGAAAGAACATGTGATAAGTCACCATGAGCAAAAGGCAGCAGAAACAAGATAAAGAATTAAAGATTTAAAGTCCCTAAAGACTTAAGAGACTGCAATTTACAAATACAGGTTACAACATAAATAAAAAGGAATTAGAAAAATGAGGAAAGAACAAAAACTATCAAAAGTGACTAGGTAGATTTGAATTAAGGATTCTACAAACAAAAAAATAATCAAAATTTAAAACCCAACAAATTGGTTAAAAATAGGTTCAGGGAGACCAATTAAAATGACTTTAATGGTTCAGATAAATCTGAAAGGAATAAATCAAGTCAATGCGGTCTATCACTGAGCTACAGCCCGTGCCCTGCATCTTTATTCTCCACTTAAATTTTAAAATTTGAATACAAGATGTTTAGCAGTGATCACAAATACATATGCTGACCTTAAATGAATTTTATGAGCTGGCAGATACTTTTAACAAACACAGGGAGGCAGCAATATACTGCACTGTGGTAAAGATAAAAGAACAGATAAAAATGGAATTAAAAAATGAAACCAAATGCAAATACATACATTTAGTTCACTGTATTTCATGTCAGTAGAGAAAAGGTTGAATCATTCAGATCAAATAAAAACACCCAGATAAAAGTTCTATACATAATTATGAAAAAGTATACACCTGAAGAAAATTGGTAGATTCATTCCTCTTGTACTATTCTACATGTTTAAATGTTTACAAGTATATTACATTTGTAGTAAGCATTTTAAAAAACAAACTTGTTCCTACAAATCAGTAAGAAAAAGATAAACAACCCAATGAGAAAAATAGAACAAAGCACTAACCATTTCCCAAAATGGCCATCTAAACACAAAAACTCATCTAAATTCGTATCCCCCTAAGTCTGTTCCTATGACAAAAGTATAGTCGCCCTGGAATGCACAATAAAATTATCATTTAAAGTAAGAGGAGAAAAGATTCAAAGTAACCAAAAAACAAAATAATCTAGCAAATCAAATACTGAATTCCCTGACATGGGAACTCCATTTACAATTATCTTTTCTAAAATTAACTTTACAGACTACATTGAAATCTCAAAGATGTGGTGCAACTGTAAAACAGTTTTTGTATAACGCACATCTTATTAACATACCCTTAAGTTATTTCAGCAATAAATTTAATTTCTCCATTAGGTTTCATACCACAAAACTTGAAATTTCTATTAAAATCGAATTTATGTTCTTCCTTTAATATGAAAATGGTAAGTCAGTTCAAACACCTTCTCTAAGAAACTGGAAAGGAACTGCACAGTTCATAGTTGCTGAAAGTTACATCTGTATCTTTTAGACTTCTGATTACCCATCATGACCAAACTAGTCCATTCTTGCAGTAAAAGATATTGTTCATTTACAAATACTTCCATGGAAAACAACCTGGTTAAAATTTTATTCTATAAAGAAACTTAATTTATGATAACTTAGACAAACTAAAAGATTTAATTCCAAAGAAATTCATAACGTTTTTCCCCCAGTGCTAGGGGATAGAACCCACAGTCTTGAGCATGCTAGGCAAGCACTTTACCACTAACCTACATTCCCAGTCCCTATTAATTTTTTAAATACTTAAGTCTTTCAAATCAATACACAAAATCGGTTTCCAAGACAAATATGAAGTCTTCAAAACTATTCGAAAGTTAATATTAGAATGTGAAATTCACACCGATAATGTAACTATAAAACAACTATACCATGTATGGAAGTTTTTCTCCCTCTAAAATCTGATTTTGCCCTACCTTTTCTTTTCACCAGATTGTTAGGTTGGAAAGGGCCATCTAATCCAACTAGACACTCAGACTGAACCTAGCTAAATGGTCAGTCAGCCTATACTTGAAATCCAGGGATGAACTCATAAAGACCCTCTTTAGACAAGTTCTTCCTGGTTTTGATCCAAAATCTTATCTCCCTATGACTTCCTTTGGTCTTCTCTAATCTTACCAAATATATCCCAATCCTACTATCACAAGGTAGTCCCCAAATATATCCCAATCCTACTATCCCAGGGTAGTCCTAACAACCAATACCTGTTATCAATTAAATTTATTAGAAAACAAAAATACCTGCTTTGAAATCTGTCATTCAAATATTCACAGTCCCTTAGGAAGTCTGACTAGGATATTAAAAAGTTGAACATAATATGCTGATAAAATAACTCTTAAGTACATAACCTAGGTCACTCAACAATGAAACTACTAGTCAAATGTTTTATTTTTTTCTTGCCAAACCCCAGAAAGACATAATACTAAAATATAATTTCACAAATTATGAAAGACAAGGAGGTCAAACATAACCCAAAATGACCTAGAACAGCTACTAAAAAAACTTTGCTTATGAAACAAGAATTTACAAACATTGCCCAAGAACAGCCAAATAAATACAACAGAAATAGCCCAAATAACATATTAAAAGTTTAGTATCTCATCAAAGTTCCCTTTCAAATCAATAGGTAAATAAATATAGATAGATATGTAAATTTAATGTTAGTAGTACTGGCACAATTGATAGCCACTTTAGAAAGAAATTAAGTCCTTACATCTCAATTATATGCGGATCAAGGTTTTAAAGGTTAAATCATGAAAGAACCAGAGGAAAAAACATGGGCATTCTTTTTTTTAATCTATTTTGAAAAAGGTTTTTCTACATCTCACATAAAATCCAGAAACATAAAGAAAAAAACTGGTGAATCTGATGAAAACATATGAAAGTTTTTAGGCAAAAAAAAAAGAAGGGGGTGCTAAACTCAAAACACTTTTCGGTTTACAATATTTACAAAGTAAAAAATATTTACGTATTCACAATAAGTAAACAAAGTAAATTTTTTTTCTTAAATTGTAAAGGTCTGGTTGCCTTGACTTACAAATATCACTTAAAATTTGAGAAAAATGAACAATAGAGAAGACATATTTAGAAGTTGGTGGGGAGGAGATTCCCAGTTATTGTATTTTGTAGAAATGCAACCTCAGTTAACATTAAAGATATGCAAATTAAAACAGTACACGCCCTCTTTTTACTCAAGTTATCAGTGAAGGAAATATGGGAAGGAAGGATCACAAGGAGGAACCAGAAATCTGAAGTAATGCATACGTTCAGTTCCTAGGTCCTGATCATTTCACCAGTGTACACAGAACACTTATTGTATACTTCAAATATCTACAATTTGTTATATGCCAATTATACCTCAATAAAGACATCTTCAAAAATTACGTGTTTGTAAATTTATCTCTTTTCACTATGGTTGGCAAATATTTAAAAGCATGAGCCAGAGAGTATGAAAAATACTCTCATCATTTAGTTTGAAATTAACTAGTACAGCTCAAGAGAAATTTGAAAAAGTCTTAATAAAAACCAAACATCCTCTTCAACAGAGAAAATTTCTTTCCTGGTAGTTTATGCTATAGACACAATCACACAAATTGAGACTTACACTGTGTTCACTGTTTGCAATGCAACTTTATAATACTAGAAAGAACCTTGGGCCTACTATTAAGGAAATGACCAAGCCTGAAATATGTAATATGGGTAGATATTTGAAAAATATTTTTTTTTCCAGCACTGGGTATTGAAACCACAAAAACCACTGGGTATATTCTACCACAAAACTACATCCCCAGCCCTTTCTATTTTTTGAGACAGGGTCTTCCTAAGTTACCCAGTCTGACTTTGTATTTGCTATTCTTCTGCCTCATCTTCCCAAGTAGCTGAAATTATAGGAATGTACCACTACATTCAGCTTCAAAAAAAAAATTATATTTTATTTATTTATATATATGTGTGTGTGTGTGTGTGTGTGTGTAAAACTACAATCAGTGAAGGGGAGACAAAAGGGGAAAAAATCCCCATGTTAACACAATGAGGAAAAATAAGACACAAAGACTGCAAATGCCAAATAAAAGGTTTCCATTAAGATTTCCTGGCCAGGGGCTGGGGTTATGGCACAGTGGTAGCGTGCTCGCCTAGCACATGGGAGGCACTGGGTTCGATCCTCAGTACCACATAAAAAATAAAAAATAAAGATATTCTGTCCACCTACAACTAAAAAAAAAAAAAGATTTCCTGGCCAGGCACAGTGGCTCACACCTGTAATCCCAGCAGCTTGGGAGGCTGAGACAAGAGGATCACCAGTTTAAAGCCAGCCTCAGCAACAGTAAGGTGCTAAGCAACTCTTTGAGATACCCTGTCTCTAAATAAAATACAAACTAGGGCTGGGGATGTGGTTCAGTGACCAAGTACCCCTGAGTTCAATCCCCGGTACCAAAAAGAAAAAAAAAAAAGATTTGTATAACCATGGATTCTGAGATTTGCATTTACAGTCTGTAATCCAGACTACCCACTCCCTGCACCTACCAAAAATATTAATGTAGAAACAGCTCAAAGGTCATGAAAGCCTAAGACTCTTAGGAAGCAAACAAAATCTTTCTGGAAAAAAAATTCCTTCTATCCAGTCTAGCCTACACAGTATAGTATGTGCAGATACACTTTTTTTTTTTTTAGTATTTTTTTAGTTGTAGATGGACACCATGTCTTTATTTTATTGCTTTGTATGTGATGCTGAGGATTGAAACCAGGGCCTCACGCATGCAAGGCCAGCGCTCTACCGCTGAGCTACAATCCCAGCCCCACAGATACACTCTTATAGAAGGTGGACTTACAATCAAAAATGGAATAAACAGAATATTCCCAAGAACTCCAGACAATAGAATGTGAAAAAATATTAATTTTTGCAGTCATTAGAACTGTAAAAGAAATCTGAAAACACTCATTAAAACAACAACAACAAAGATTAGAAAGACCTGTAGAAACTAAGTAAATTAGGTGTCATGTGTGCTGGGTGTGGTGGCTAATGCTCGCAATCTCAGCTACTTGAAAGGTAAGGCAAGAGAATCTTGACTTCCAGGCAAGCCTTAGCAATGCAGTGAAATCCTCTCTCAAAATAAAATACTAATTAAACATTTGGAGATGTAGGTCAGTGGTAGAGGACCTGCCTAGCATTCATGAGGCCCTGAGTTCAATCTTCAGTTCTGCCAAAAGAAAAAAAAATTGTGTGTATACATAAACACATATGCACAATGCACATAAGCACCCAGAAATTAAAACTAAAGGAATAATTATGCAAAGTTAAAGAATTATCAAATAGAAAGATCAAATAAAAACTGACAATGCATCATAAAAGGATACATAGGGAAAATATGAAAGAAAACTTAATGGAAGGATATAATGAGAAGGTCCAATAAGTCAAATGGGAATTCAAGGAGAGAAAAGAATGAGGGGAATATCTGATCAGATAATGGCTAAGAATTTTCAAAAATTGTTGAAAAATACAGATCTCCAATCCAAGAAGGACAAGAAAATCCAGACAGAATAAATAAAGCATTTTTACATACCTGTAGTAACACTGTATAATTCAAAAGATGTAAAGCAAGTCTTATAAGCAACACAGGAAAGATTACCTATAAAATAATAAAATTAGACTCACATTAGTCAGCAACAGAAGCCAGAGGATAATGGCATAAAATCTCTGAAACAACAACCAATAACATGATTCTAGACCCAAGCTCAATATTGAAATTTTAGTAATCAGAAGTGTCAGTGTCAGCTATATGTAAGAAAACTGATAGTTAATGTCAGTAAATAATACTTTATATGAAATATGCTAAACCAAAAGTAGTATTTTTTTTAAATATTTATTGTTTTTTAGTTGTAGGTGGACAGAATATCTTTATTTTTTTTTATTTTTACGTGGTGCTGCGGATCGAACCCAGTGCCTCACGTGTGCTAGGCAAGCACGCTACCACTGCGCCATAACCCCAGCCCCAAAAGTAGTATTTTTAAGTAATCAGTACACCTCTTCCAACCAAAATATGAGTGAGAATATTCCAATATTCTTTCACATTAGGAATTACTGGTGACCTTTTGTTTTTGTTTTGTTTTGTTTTAGTTCCTAATAAACTTTTCAGGAAGCCAGGATAAAGAGTGATGGCATCTACTCTCTGGCTCCTCAATTACAAGCTTCCAAGTACAAAGCCACAGCACTTTATAGTTAAATGGAACAACTAAATAATACTTGAAAGCCTAATTATTTTTTCTAATAATCTAATTATTTTTTCTTATAATCTATTCTGTAGTCAACATTTCAATTTCTACTTTCACAGTCTACATTAGTTTTGATTTTAATGTCATTCCACAAGCAAATTCCTATCACTTCTATTTAAAAGAAAAGAGATACAGTCTACATAAACAGCAAAACCTGAATATACACCAAAATCTTAAACATGCTCTAAGTATACACAATTGAAGAAACTAAAACGGGGGGGGGGGGGATTCCTATGAAACTCTTATTTGACTATTAATCCATACAGTGAAGTTAAAGAAAAAGAATCTAAAAATTAAGAAAACTTCCCATTCTGATTTGCTGAAATTAAGAGCCATTTGCTTTTGCATTCATAATCACATGGTCATCATTTCATGAAAATGTACCTTTACAACTATGGATTATGAAAAGATTTACTAAAGAATTTTTATTCACTTATTATACAAGGTTCAGTTTATATTACTCAAAGTTTAGAGTGTCTTTTTTTTAAGATCTTTATTTATTTGTTTTTATGTGGTGCTGAGTATCGAACCCAGTGCCTCACGCATGCAAGGGAAGCGCTCTACCACTGAGCCACAATCCCAGCCCTAGAGTGTCTTTTTATCTATATTCTTTCCCATCTGTCATCTAGAAGCCCAGCACAGTACCCAATGCATTGCGCTGTCAATGTTTGTTGGCACCCATTATAAATCTTGTAAAGAAAAAAAGTTTTACTTCTCTGAACTAAATAATTTTACATAGGTAGTCCTTGTGAGTCTTTACCTTCTTTCATGATGAAATTTCATAAATACAGTGTGTATCAATCCTATTTGTATTCACTAGTACTATGAAACACAAAATCAATGTCAGACTGAACCATAAAATAATGACAGAAAAAAATCAAAAGTAGATATAATTACCATGAATTGGAAATAAGTGTAACTTACATTTTAACACACTGAAATTTACAATGGCAAAAAAGTTTATTAAATAATCCTTAATAAAATATTAGAAATCCACTTTCAAAAACACATTAAGATGGTACATCATGATCAAACTGTTTTCATCCCAGGGATGCAAGATTGGTCCAACATATACAAATCAATCAATGTAATTCACCACATAAATGGAATTATGGACAAAATTCACATGATCATCTCAACAGATAAAGAAAAAGCCTTCAACAAAATCCAGCACTCATTCATATTTAAAACACTTTAGAAACTCGTAACTTACCTCAATATCATAAAGGCTATATACAACAAACCCAAAACTAACATCATACTGAACAAAGAAAAAATATCACTTCCTCTAAAATCAGGAACAAGATAAGCATGTGCACTTTCACCACTCCTTTTAAGTATAGTTCTTGAAACTCTAGCCAGAACAATCAAGCAAGACAAGGAAATTAAAGGGATAGCAATAAAAAGAATTAGTCAAAATTGCCAATGACAAGACCCAAAATCTCCACCAGAAGACTTCTAGAGCAAATAAACAAATTGAGCAAATTAGAGCGATACAAAATCAACAAAGTCAACAGCTTTCTTATACTCAACAATGAATCTGCTGAGAAATAAAGAAATCAATCCCATTCACAAAAGCCTCAAAAAAATAAAATACTTGGGAATAAATCTAAACAAGAAGTCAAAGACCTCTTGCAATGAGAACTACAGAACACTGAAAAAAGAAATTGAAGATGACCTCAGATGTAAAGACATCCCGTGTTCCTGGATAAGCAAAATAAATATCAAAATGACCATATTACCAAACGTGATCTACAGATTCAATGCAAATCCCATCAAAATACCACTGACATTCTTCACAAAGTTAGAAAAAAGTTCTGAAACTCATACTGAAGAACAGCCAAAGCAATACTGAACAATAAGACCATTGCCAGAAGGATCAATACCTGATCTCAAATTATACTACAGAACTATAACAAAAACAGCATGGTATTGGCATAAAAACAGACATGAAGACCAATGGAAGAGAACATAAAACAGACAGAACCGCTTAGATACAGTCATTTGACTCTTGACAAAGGTGCCAAAAATATACATTGAGACAACCGTCAACAAATGGTGACAGGAAAACTGGTTATTCATATATAGAAGAATAAAACTAAATCCCTATTACTCACCCTGCACAGAAATCAACTCAAAGTGGATCAAAGACCTAAAGTACACCAGAAACACTGCAACTTTTAGAAGAAAATACAGAGTCAACATTCCAACATATCGGTGCAGGCACCAACTTTCTTAATAAGACTCCCAATCAATAAATGAAATGGCTTCAAATTAAAAAGCTTCTGCACAACAAAGGAAATGATTAAGAGCAAGAAGAGACAGCTACCAAAATGGGAGAAAATCTTTACCTACTACTCTTCCCACAGAGGATTAATATCCAGAATATGTACATAAAGAATGCAAAAAACTTAACACCAAAAACAAATAACCCAATCAATAAATGGGCAAATGAATTAAACAGACATTTTTCAAAAGTACAAATACAAATGGCCAACAAAATATGAAAAAATGCTCAACATACTTAGCAATTGGGGAAATGCAAATCAAAACTACCCTAAAATTTCATCTCACACCAGTCAGAATGGCAATCATCAAGAATACAAACATAAAGCTAGGCGTCCTGCTGCATGCCTATAATCCTAACAACTCGGTAGAGGCTGATGCAGAATAATCACAAGTTCGAGGCTCAGCTCAGTAATTAAGCAAGACTCTGTGTCAAATTTTTTAAAAAAGGGCTGAGCATGTAGCTCAGTAGAACAACACCTCTGGATTCCCTGGGTTTGATCCCCAATATCACAAACAAAAATAATAATACAAATAATAATAAATACTGGCAAGGATGTGGGGGCAAGGTACACTTATTCATCGTTAGTGGGACTGCAAATAGGTACAACCACTTGGGAAGTTATATGGGAATTCCTGGAAAGACTGAAAATGAAACCACCACACAACCCAGCTATCCCACTCAGTATTTATTCAAAAGTACTAAAATCAGCATAGTATGCACACTAATATTTATTGCACAGCAATTCACACAAAAGCCAAGTTAAGGAATCAACCCAGATGCCCCAGAAACAGGCAAAAAGATAAAGAAAATGAGGTGTATACACACTATGGAGTTTTACCCAGCCATAAAGAATGGCGTTTGACAGTAAATGAATGAAATGGGAGAACATCATGCTTGACTCAGAGTCACCCTTTTTCTCATCTGTGGAAACAAGGCAGAATTAAACTACACCATGTGCATATATGAATACATTCACAATAAATTCCACTTTTATGTATATCTACAATGCACACATTAAAAAAGCAATAAATTAACAGCAGGAAGACCAATAGGGTAGAGAAAGGGGATCAGGAGGCAAGTCAAAAGGGGAGGAAAAAGCCAGGAGCAGTGGGCATGCCTGTAACCCCAGGAGGATGTTGAGTTCAATGCCAGCCTCAGCCAACAGCGAGGCACTAAGCAACTCAGTGAGACCCTGTGTCTAAATAAAATACAAAATAGAACTGGGGGTGTGACTCAGTGGTTGAGTGCCCCCGAGTTCAATCTCCAGTACCAAAAAAAGGAGGGGCAGGAATACTGGGGATTGGAATGGTGCAAATTATATACACGTATGAGCATGTCAAAATGAACCCTACAGTTACGTATAACTATAATGTGCTAATAAAAACATTTTTAAAAATGACTCTCTGCTGCTTGTTTTGTGATACTAGGGTTTGCCTAGATCCTTCTAGGCAAACATTCTACCACTGAGCTATATCCCTAACCCTTTTTAAAATCTTATTTTAAGACAGGGGTCTCCCTAAATTGCCCAGGCTTTCCTCAAATTGGTGATCCTCTCAAGTAGCTGGGATTGCAGGTTTGTATCACTCTGCCCAGTGAGTTCCATTCTTTTGACAACACTCCCAATAATAAGAAACCTAAGCAAA